>CAJNDV010012836.1:57118-68900 GCA_905221635.1 Symbiodinium sp. CCMP2456
CCCTAAACCCTAAACCCTAAATGATACAAGCGCTCCGTTGGAAGCTGGTGTCGGGTGTAGAGGGTTTAGGCTGCCGGGCTCGGGAAGTAGATGAGCGGCAAGGCCCTAAGAGTAGAGCAGCAGATAACGAAGCAAAACCGCAGTATCATGAGATGTCCCCTAAACCCTAAATCCTCAACCTTCAACCCTAAACCCTAAACCCTAAACCCTGAACCCCTAAACCCCTAAACCCTAAACCCTAAACTCTTCATGTCGGGATGAACTTCAAGCTCCTGTCATCAGCCGCTTCATGCATCAGCATCAAAAATCCGAGCCTCGTTCAGCTCATACATCCTCGCACTGGAAGCCTTGACCCTCGAATCCTCGATCGCATTAAAGCCGGATCCAAGCAGTTTAGGGTTGAATTTTGGGGTTTAGGGGTTGAGGGTTTGGGGCTTTGGGCTTAGGGTGTAGGAGTGCAGGGTTTAGGCTGAATCTAGGGCCATAGACACAGAACATAGATGCCCAACGCCTCTGATCAGGGCATCCTCTTGGCAGCCATGGCCTGAGAGTTGTGAAGCCCGAGGAAGCCCCAATTCCCGTTTGGGTGTGGGGTTTAATGCAGGGGCCTTAATAATTAGAATAGGGTTTTGGCGGGCTCCTTTAGCTCCTTAAAGGGTTCTATAAGGGCTACTATAAGGGTTTAGGGTTTTGGGGCCTGAATAATTAGAATGGGGTTTTGGGGGCGTTATACTATAAGTCACAGTAAGGAACCACCAAAACCCTATTCTAATTATTAAGGCCCCTACATTAGGGTTTTACGGTTTAGGGTTTAGGACTCTAGGGTGTCGGGGCTTTTGGGCTTTGGGTTTAGGACAGAATGGGTGCTATAGGGGTGTTAAGGATCAGGTTATTGCAAGGGTTCTACAGAATTTTGGGGTCTGGGCCCTAAACCCTAAACCCTAAACCGTGGAAGGCTCTCAAGGGCTCAGGCGACTTAGTTTGTAATAAGGTCTTCGCAGGGGCATGAATCGGGAATACAGAGGGTTCTACGAAGAGTTTTAGGGTTTAGGGTTTAGGGTTTTTAAGGTTTAGGGGTGCAGCTAAGGAGACAAGGCGTTTGTAGAATGTAGAAGCCCTGGATCAGACCTACTTAGAACGACCCATCAATCAAGTACAGCAAGGTAGGTTATGCCCACCGAGCCAGGCAACTCTGTCCTTCCCTAAACCCAACACCTAGAGCCCAAAAGCACAAGCCACACAAAATCACCCAAGCCGGTATAAAACACTGGACTCTCAATCATGCCCACCGAGCCAGGCAACTCTGTCCTTCCCCACACTACAAAGCCAGCTTGGTCTAGAGACCCTAAACCCAACACCTAGAGCCCAAAAGCACAAGCCACACAAAATCACCCAAGCCGATATAAAGCACTGGACTCTCAACCCAAATGCCCACAACAACAGGGTTCTCAGTGTAGCCCTGGCAGGAAACCCAAACCCAACAGTTCCCGCGAGCCTGACATCCTCCATCCTGGTAAGATACGGGTGCCTTCAGACTTGGAAGGGGGATTTGGGGCAATGAGAATTGGCAAAGTTAGTTGGGACTAATAGGGGCCTCCCGTCTTGAATCTCAAAAGAGAAGCACTTGCAAGGGGCTTATGGGGTTGTATGGTGTCGCCTGAAGTGCTTCCCGGTTTGCGGGCTTAGGGGTTCGCCAGCTTTCGCAGCCTTCTGCTGAACCGCTGTGTTCTGAGTTGGGTCGGTAGGGTCACGCAGATCCCAGGCACTACCTCATGGTCGGCCCTAAGCCACGTCCTCGATGGTTTGGGGTCAAGATCTCCGTCTGGTGTTTTGGTCTTAGCCCAGGGTTCATAGGGTTTAGGGTTTAGGGTTTAGGGCCTAGGGTTCAGGGTTCGAAGGTTTCAGTGAAGGGTCTAAGGGGGTTGCCGAGTATATGGATGCTTCGTGAAGATTCTCGCAGGTTAGAATAGCATTTCTTGGAGTTGGGCTTCTTATTACAGTTGATTAGTTGTGCTGCAGTCCGCTGCAGTCCCTAGACTCAAAGGTATGGAAGCTTATTCCTGAGCCACGGGCTTAGAATGTCTGCATGGGCTGGTCTTAGGGAATGTCTCCTCCTGTTACTAGACCACTTCCCAATTCTCGGGAACCTTGAGCCTAACAGATGAATTCTTTCCCGCTTGATACAAGCCCAAGTACCCCAAACCCTAAACCACTAAACCCCTAAACCCTAGACACCAAACCCCTAAACCCTGAACCTCTAAACCCTCTAAACCATTGTATCTGCATCTTGGTCCCCTGTCGGCTGATCAAACCCCTAAACCCCTAGACCCTAAACCCCTAAACCCCCAAAGCCCTAAAGCCCCAACCCCTAAACCCCTAGACCCTAAACCCTAAACCCCTAAACCCGCAAAGCCCTAAAGCCCAAACCAAGCCTAAGCTCCTAAACCCTACACCCTACCTAGACCCCCCAGCTACCCTTTAATAGACCCTAAATACCTACTATTAAGGGCCATAAGGGCTCCATTAAAGGCCCTTGGGGGGTCCTGGTAAACACGGCAAGTTGGCCATGTCATTGGTTCGGCGGTTGAGTTCTCAGTACTTTGCAGGAGTCTGCTGGGTGCATGTACGCAGGGTTTAGGGTTTAGGATTTAGTTTTGAGGGTTTAGGGTTTAGGGTTTAGTTTTAAGGGTTTAGGGTTTAGGGTTTGGGGTGTTTGTTGTCTGTCTGTCTGTCTGTCTGTCTGTCTGTCTGTCTGTCTGTTTGTATGCATGTAGGTATACGTGTATTCTTGTGGTGTATGTTGCGGATTTCAGGCTCAGGTTTTTTTTGAGCTGCAAGGTCTTGGATTTCCGTGTTCAGAAAGCTTACGAGAGCTATGTCCCCATGCCAGCCGAGGTACTGGTAACTGATAGCTGCCGACAACCATGTTTCGGACCCGATGAGCTGTGGCACCTTCCAGGACTTGTAAACCTCGCAGTCTGAAGGCAGAAACAGCATCGCATGCTATCTGAGCCTTTCAAATCACAACTAGTACAATCGCCTAAAATAGTTACCAATATCATTGCTTCGGGTTCCTGAATCTAGGTATACTATAAATGAGCCCAAAACCCTATTCTACTTGTGAAGGCCCCCCACATCAACTTCAGATCCTGCTCCGCTGTCCTACGCCGAAAGCCAAGCCCACTCGGCTTTCGGGGGGTTTACCTATAGTCTCCAATGGTAGTTCCTTTTTGGGGGATACCTTATGAAATCCTTACTATATAATTAGTCAAACCAAAAGCCGGATCTACAATGGAGACTATAGGTAGGTTGTATTTTTTTGTTTAACTTATTGTATAGTAAGGAGTTGATTCTCCAGAATCCGTCGTGCTACAATTATGTCATCGAGGGGGAACGGATCGGAGTTGCGCTGAATCTAAAGTTTAAAGGACCGGCACAAAACCACGGGCTAAGGGTTTCTTGGGCTAAGGGTTTCTTGGGCTGATCTAAGAGTTTCATATGACGGCTTGTAGTTTCTACAAGTGCTCGTTTTGGCCTTTCGGGCTTCAAAGTTTAGGGGTTTTCGGGTTTAGGGTTTAGACGCCTTAAGGTTCCAAAACACGTCGCACTCTTCCATCAAAGCTGAGGCTTGGAAGGCCCACAGCTCCAGTGTCCCTTTTAAGCAGCTGCGGCACATGGGGGCCCGAGGCTCTGAACTGAACCCTAAACCCTAAACCGTAAGCCCTCAACCTTAAACTTCCTAACCACTAAACGCGGAACACGCAAATCCATAGATACGAAGCTTCTGCGACCATCCAGTTACGTCAGCCCGAACTCCTGTAGACTTGCCAGGGTTTGCAGCTTTGGGGTGTGGGTGATGATGCACCAGCACCCTAATATAGGGGCCTAAATAATTACCAATAAAATTTTGGGGGTTCCTTTATAATAATTATAGTATAATGGGTCCCAAAACCTCAGGTGCACTCGCAAGTCGCTTCCGTACGCAAAAATCAAGCTGCCGTGCCCCTGCCCGAGTCTGTTCGCGCCCTTTGCCGTGCACTCGCACGTCGCTTCCGCACCGTAAACCCTAAACGCTCGATTCAAACTTTGAGGAGCCTTTTTGCCCACGACGAAAACCGTAAGGAGTGAATCCAGCAGGAACATTTTCCCCAAGATGAAAACCCTGAGGAGTGCATCCAGTAGGAACCTTTTGCGCAAGGCGAAACCCTAAGGATTGAATCCAGCAGGAACCTTTTTCCCCAAGACGGAAGCCCCAAGAAGTCAATCCCGTGAGAATCTGTCGCCTAGCACGAAAACCTTAAGGAATGCATCCAACAGGAACCTTTTGCCCAAGACGAGAACCCCATGGAGTAAATCCGAGGAGAACCTTTGGCCGAACAGGAAAACCCTGAGGAAAACCCTGAACCCTGGAGCCGGGCAGGGGCACCGTAGCACCGTTTTTGCAGTACATAAGGGGCCCTGAATGTGTCCTGGATTCAAAAGAGGCATGAGTGCGCCTTGGATTAAAGCGAGTGCTCCTTGGATGGCCCGGCCAGTGCAACTACATCGGGTCCGAAGCTCAAATGGGCTAGAATTCTGCAGGCGGCAGGACCTAGTGTCTCTCAGTTTACTTTGGTTTCATCTGAGCGCCGAAGAGTTCATTGAAGATTCAGGGGAGCTGCAGTGAGCGCAGGTCGTCTGAAAGAAAAACCCTCAACCGTAAACCCTATAGCGAGCCAACTGGGCATTACTTGTCGCATTGTTTTTCTTGGAGTGTCGCCATGAATGCAACTCTGCGCATTCGCCATCGCGACGTTCAAATTGCCAATCGGAGAGCGGAGCTGTGCCGACCGCTGGCATTGCGCCAAACTGGGATGGAGACCGCACTGTTTTGCCGTCTCATCCTGACCAGCTGGACAAAGGTATCTTGATTTTTCCTCGGCCATGTTGAGGGTACTTTCTCCACCAGACTCCTTGCAGGCGACCCACGATGAAAAGCACGACAGGGCGCGGCTGGTGGACAGGGTCAAGAACGAGACCATCAATCAAAAAGGAAGTAAAGGATAATACAGGTATATAAAGGTATGGACTTCCCCTCTGAGGGTCGTTCGTGAACAGGTCAAGCAATGGCTCTTTGCTTGCCGACATCTTATTCGGAGGTTGTTGGTTTGCCAACCATGGCCTCGACGCTGCTTGGACCTCAGGGATACCGTGGCAGAAGAAGCATTTCCCACCAGGCTCAGAGTTTTCATGCCGTTACTTTCTAACCTGGCCTTCCTGAAAGGGGTGAGCTTGGTGTACAACTGCCGGGAATCCCCCAGTCCGTGGTTGCTGGCCGCCGTCCTCGCGATTCATGTGTGCATACGGGGAAGTTCCGGTGGATAAGGCGTGGACGAAGGTTACGCTGGTCTTGGTCCAGTCTGATGAGGATGCAGCTGCCGTGAATCTACCGCCTGTGATTCCCTCAAGCATCGTGCTCACTATTGTGTTGCTGTTCGTCTCCGTTTTGAAGCTGTGGTTCGCCCAGCTGGTCCTCGTGGTCATGGGTCTTCCTCGTTTGTGGATGAACGTGAACGAAGTCGGTTGAGAGATGTCGATGACTCTAATGCCCGTGGTGTTTCGCAGAAGACGCACTGTCGCAGTTCGACACACACCTTCTGCGGAGCCGCTCTGTCGTCGACTTGCTCGTTGTCTTCCGCTACTGAGCTGCCTGCTGAGAGATCGTTGTCGGGTGTTCCTTCTGCCGCACCGGGATCGGCTGCTTTGTCTCAACCCACCGTGATGTCTTTGGTGTTGCTTCCTTACCCATTGACCAAATCATCGTGTGGGACACAGTGACTGAGTCTCGTGGTGTTGGTGAGAGATTTCATCAATGTGAGTTGCAGGTTTTGTTCGGAGCGTGCTCTGCTAGCAGAGCGAGGCTGGACCTGCGGTGCTGCGGTGAAAACCCCAAACACACTTTTTAGAGCCTATATGCATGTATTTGTCTGTATGTCTGTGTGTATATTATATGTGTTAGTATATTCTAATGCAATGCAATGTAATGTATCGTAATGCAATGTAAGGTTGGTAAGGTAAGGTAAGGTAATGTAAGGTATTTGTAACGTGGTGCCACCACCTGTGAAGACTTCGTCGAGGCCCTCTACTTCGAATCCGAAAAGACTGTCTTCTGAAATCCCAGAAAAGCCATCTGGACCACCTCCTTGGCTGCGTGAGTTAAGTGTGCGTTTCCTGGCCTGGGGGTAAGAAAGCACGCTCCGACCCGGATGGATTGCTCTACATCGTTCATGCAGATGACTTCCACAATCCCGAGGTCGGCATGGACCTTGCCAAAAGGCATTGTGGTCTTCATGATGTTATGATGGAAGCTGTGTGTGAAAATCCATTGTTCAGGGTGAAAGTAGAGAAGATTATCCAAGCCCTGAGGTCTCACACAGAAGATCCGCATGGAAGTGCAACTGTAGAGATAGGCGTGTGCTGTAGCCGTGGCCGACATCGTTCGGTTGCATCGGAGTTCATGCTGAGGTCGATCCTTGAAATATACCGTTGCGATGTGCTGCCTAAAAGTATTTGGTGTATGATGATGGCAGTTGGAATCATCTGTGTTTCTCGTGTCATAGCTGCCGGGAAGGGAATCCGTATAAGACCCTGCTCCGGCAGAAGTTGCGAGATGCAGCATTCAGTGTCCTCATATCTTGCGTGGAGGCAGCTTGCAAAATCTCAAGCAGAATGTCCTTGTAAGACCATGCTCCGGCAGAAGTTGCGAGATGTAGCATATAGTGCTCGTCAATCTTGCATGGAAGCGGCTGAAAAAAAGGCTCAAGCAGATGCGCTGAGGTATGAGGTTTTAGAGGGTTTAGTGTAAATGGGATCTTCCCGACGTGGCGTACGTGACCGGTATCGGAAGCATTTTGGTGTTAGTGGTTGTATCGACGTAGATACGGAATACTAGGCGATACTTCGCATGATTTTTTGGTTGCAGTGGGTTCGGGTCGTTGTAGACAAGGAGTATTAGCAATACTTGGTATTCTTATTTTGGTTTCAACGGCTACGGGATAGAAGACTTGTGTTCGGGGTATAGTCGCAGGAGGCTTCGAGGTATGTCTTGGGGGGCGTAGCATATACATGTATATATATATATATAGCCTGCTAGCCTCCGGCCGCAGCGTCTTTCGGCAGCATGAAGTTTTCTAATTTTAACGGCCTGGGCTGCACGCACGGGAAGTCATAGACCCTCAACCTTGAAGCCCGAAAACCCAGGACCCTAAACCCCTTAAATCTTAGGGTCTCGTTGTTAGCTTCACACCCTCCGAAATCCTGAACTCCACGCCCTAAACCCGATAAGGAGGCCCCGACAGACTCAAAACTCGGAGCGTCCCCCCAAAACTTAGAGTGTACATTCAGCTAAGCTGTGTAATACAGGGGCCCACACATCACCCTCGTTTAAGGGTGCAGGATGGGTCCTGGTGAAGCCACCGTAAACCCGTCAAAAAGCCGGACTTCAATCTTTCAGATAGCTTCGCAAGGAAGCCGGTCAGTGTAAGGACAGATTGGGTTTATGAGTGGTGAGTTGAAGCTGAGAAGCAATGGGGAGTTAAGGTTTAAGGTTTACGGTCATAGAGTCATAGCATAAATGCCAAGCTCCGAATGTCACCGCCTAAATCCTGTAGCTGCTACAAAGGCATGTATACATGATCGTTAGCTAGACCGACATTTTATTTGTGGTTCATACCGAACCCTGATCTTGCTATGTAGGCTGGCCCCTACTCCACAAAGACGCCCTGCCGACCCTATGCTTCTTGACATATTAGCCTTTGGGAGCTTTTGGGATTCAGCGGATAGCATGCGCACCCTTTAGCTGAACCCGAGACCCGAAAATTAAACCGGTATACTTTGCCAGAGCAGCAAGGCCAGCCAAGGCATCCTGTGATCAGAGCATTTCTTGGTATGCCGGTTGGGACACACCTCCGTTTCATCGTCCCGGTGGAACAACACCAAAACTTTCTAAAGATGCCACCGCACAGCTTGCCAAAGCAAAACCAGTCAACCTCGGGCGCTGTAATGGGGTTGATGTGCCAGATCTCATATATGGTTGGTATAACGTTGTAAGGGGGTTATGGTGTTGGGGTTTCGGGCTTATTTCGTGTTGTCGCGATGGCTTGGTAGCAGTAGGAGCCTCAGTCGTGCTTCCGTTGTGTTGCTGACCCTAAACCCTGAGCCCAGCATTTTAGGGTTCAGGGATTAAGAAGACCCTTGTCGGAAGCATGCTACACCTTAGATCATTGTTTATGTAAGATGGGTTTCTTCTTTATATGGTCTTGGTAATGACAATTGTAATCTTCGAAAAGGAATTCCATTGCCCGCTGTTTTCCTGTCCTTCGTTTGTCCGTCTGGGCGCGGGCATAAAGCTTGCGACCTGAACCCGAAGCTCCTCGAGTGTACACTAGGAGCCACGGGTCATGTTAATTACAGTACAAACTTAAAGGATTATTGAAACCATTATTGCAATTCTAGGTTTAAGGGGCTTGCGGGCAGAATGGGTTTTCAATGCAGCAGCATGGGTCTTCACTTAAGGAGGCCAGCAGAGCCTCTTCCAATCGTCGTGTTGTCGTCTTGCTGCAGTCGCTCTACACCTGGTTAGACAGGAGCCTCACAAACGGGATCAGTCCGAGTCAGATCTCCATGATACAGGGGTTGGGATAACCAGGTCGCAGCAATGCTCAGGCTTTCTTCATTGTCGTCGCCATACACGTGCATTTCCTGCTGCTTTTGGTCATGATAGTGGTTACCACCACTATCAACATCACCATCACGGTCGCAATCATTGCCTAGGCCGCATGGCGAGCCTTAGATGTGGATTTCAGTCGCCCCGAACCTCCAGTCAGCACCGGAGCACCATCGGATAAGGTGTTCTGCATGAAAGTCTTCGTCTGAGAGATTGAAGCCCTCGATGTGTGCTTAGATCGCCCAAATGCTGAGTCAAGTCGGAGTTCAAACCGGGATGTACGTAATTTCACAAGAGCGTCTTATGATTGCACTGACCAGGACCACTTGTAAACCTTCTGTTCTTCAAGGACGAGAGGCATCAGGTTCCTGCTGCGGGAAGCTGCTTCTTCTTGTCGGATGCGCAGCCATTTTGTTTACATGTGCAAGTTATTGCAAGGTTAATCAGGGATTTGGCATACATGGGTATGTACATATGCATGCAGAAATACATGAACATTTATGTTTCTCTATTTTATTACACATATATATATATATATATATCTAATTATATATATATATATTATATATATATACATATTTATATTTATACATAGAGGGTTCCTAAAGACAATATTGGTGAGCGTCCATGCTGGGTGTTATATGAGGATGCTAGTGGCCAGAGCCTTACTTCACATGACTATGCGAGTGTAATGCCCTGAAACTTTACACGCCTTTTGCTGCAGCTGCCTAGGACTGTCCCATGCCTAAACCCTAAACCCTTAAACCCTACATCGCGCGATCCTACAAACTCCAAGCTGCAGTTCAAGATTCTAGTGTACGTTCGCGGGTATAAGGCTTGGGGACCTGGCCCCTAAATCACTAAAACCGTAAACCCACGACCCAAAAGACTTAAACAAACCCTGAACCCCAAACTCTAAGCCCTAACTACACTACAGCCCTGCCCGTCGAACCCCAATCCCTACTTAAGACGCCGTCAGCCTAAGATCAAGCTCTCGAGCCATGCGGAACTGGGCCCGGCCGCGGCTTTGCTAGGCCACGCGCGGAGCAGCAAGCCGTTGCTAGATATACGTGCCTTAATGATTAGAGTAGGAGTTTTTGCGTATATTATGCTTCGATTATAGAATAGGAATCCTAAGGAACAGCATTGGTACATCTTCAGGCTTCTATATGATCTTAGAGCCTTCTGGAAGTCTAGAAGGATCAAGGGGACGTTTATTTTATTGGCCATGCAAGTCGGATGCTCCAACACCCCTGAAGCCTTATTTAGTCCCGTAAGCCGAAATCCGAATGCCAACCTAGCCCCCGAGCCTGGGAGTAGGTCTTCAGGTAGACTAAGTCTCCCAGTGGGCCCTTTTTCCCGTTGTTGTGGTCTTAGCTTCCCTAGAAAACGAAAGAACACTGAACACCAAAGAGGGAGCCCTTGTTGTTCCTAGGCTCCCTTTTTTGCGGTCTTAGCTTCCTTATAAAGCTATACTATACTGAAAAGGGGGCCCTTTTTTGTTCCTAGAGGCTAGAGGGGCTCCTCGTGGCCCTGCCCGAAGCCCTGAGCCCTAGTGTTTAGGGTTTAGGGTTATAAAGGGTTTAAATAGTCACCCATACTAGTTTGGGGGGATTCCTTATCATGTTTTTTTGTATACTATACCCCAAAACCCTGTTCTACTTATTAAGGCCCCTACATTACATTACACTCTGTACCCTGAAAGCTGAAATCCTCACCTGTGGCAATGACCTGCGTAGACCTCCACACACAAGAAGGAAAGCAAAGAAACCACCCTACCTATCGTCTCCATTGTAGTTCCTTTTCTTGGTTTAACCAATTATAGCTTAAGGATTTTATAAGGTATCCCCAAAAAGGAACTACAATAGAGACTACAGGTACTTTAGGGTTTAGGATTTAGGGGTTTTAGGGTCTTAGGGCTTGGGGTTTGGGGTGTAGGATTTGGAGTTTTACTACCCCCCCCCCTCCAACTAACTATAACCACAAGTTACGACCCCAAGCCCTAAAACCAGTACTGTAGGCCTTCACCAAACCCTCAAACCTTTCATAGTCGCCCCCTATAGATCCCACTTTAAGCAGCTCTCATATAAGCCCTTCCAAAGCCCTAAACCGTCAAGTTGCAGATCTCAGAGCTTACTTCTCCCTTCAGGGGAACGCGGAACCAGGCAAGGGTGCTATAGGGGCCTGAATAGTTACCCGGGCTGACCCATTAATGACAAGACCTGTAATATTATGAGGGGGTTCCTTATTGTAAGTCTAGTATAATGGGCCGGGGTCTTAATAAGTGCCTATACTATTTAGAGGGGTTCCTTACTAAAGTTATGGCATAATATGCCATATTAAGGCCCCTACATTACTGATGAGTCCTCGAGGCAGCATAGCAGACCGACTGCGCGGCTTTGAATGAAGTTTCATTCATCCATCCTTGTTCCGAGACACGAACGCCAAACCTAAAGCAACTACACCCTTCATCCTCGAGCCGTGGTTAGAGGGTTTAACTGGCAGTGAACAAGAATACGGCGACGACCATGTAATGTGGGGATAGCAATATTTAGTACATACAGTCCGCCCTTATATGCCGTGCATAATTTATTAAACGTAATGAAGGTCCTGTAATTTAGAAGGTTAAGGGTTAAGGTTCCCAAAAAATGGACCATTCCACCCCTACTTGTAATCTACGTCTGAGTCCTCCAGTCCTCTCCACTATTTTGTACACCCTAAACCCCGACACCCTCAACCCTGAACCCTAAACCCGACTGAACCCTAAACCCTAAGCCCTGAATCCTAAACCCTAAACCCTAAACCCTGAACCTTAAACCCTAAACCCTGAACCCATCGTGGCCAAGGGGCTCATCAGGCGGTGTTGTTCTCTTTTAGAGACATTTTCGGGGTGCGTACCTTGCCCCGGTGTCTTACCAAAAGCACCGCAGATGCTTGCCGGGGCCTCACTGATGGCAGGTGGGTTTATGGTTTAAGATATGGGTAGTTCTCTAAATTAGGGTCCCCCTCTAGGTCCCCAATGTAGTACGGCACCCTGATAGAGAGGACGCTGACAGGGATCCTACCCTAAACCCTAAA
>CAJNDV010012847.1:2628-16876 GCA_905221635.1 Symbiodinium sp. CCMP2456
TAAACCCTAAACCCTTAAACTTGAAGTCCTAGTCCAAGACTGTCGTTTGCATAGTCGAACCCTGACAGAGTCTTTGACCCTACCATGGTGTTCTAGACTTCTCGAATCTTCCATCGGAAGAGATGGTAAGTCGTCGGGGTCATAGCCTGCTAGATCTTCTGAATGCCCTTATGCAGCATAATAGGAACCCTATGAAGCCCTCTAGAAGCCTACAACCCATCACAAAACAAAACATAGAAGCCTATAAAACCCTAAACCCTATAAAACCTGCAGCAGAAGCCCGGTAAACCTCAGAAACCAAGGCGCGGACCTGACCAAGCCCGCCGTTCTGGTCGATTCTCGCAAGGCGCAGCAACAAGGCGCAGCTTTGCATTATAGGGTTTAGGGTTTCTTTGGGGTTTTAGGGTTTATAGGAGTTTCCAATTAACGATTATGGGTTTAGGGTTTCTTTGGGGTTTAGTGCTTCGTTGTTGTTTTTGAGCTTGAGTTGAGGGCTGAACTTGTGGGGCTTTATGACTGTGGGCTTGGCGTGTGTGAGGTGTTCAGGGCTTAGGATGGCTTATGGGTGTTGGTGGGGGTTTGTGGCCTGACCCTTCACCTTGAACCTCTTGATGACAGCCATCTGCACGAGGAGTAAGCAGGTAAGACAACCATAATATCTAAGCACGTAGATGAAGCCGCCATAACGGTTTCAATAGCACTCGAAGGTTTCGGATACACGAAGCAGCTGTCCACTTGTTTGATGTTGTGAGATGCGTTGGGCAAGCTGCGAAAGCTTGTTGAAGCAAACAGAACCTCGATGCTGTTTCTTTCAGTCTGAACCCGCATGCTCGTAATGCATCGAGTATAAGCATGCTCGCAATATGCATGCATGAACGCTACCCACTAACATGCATATTCAGGAGACCACACAACGTCCGCTTTAGAAGCTTTCTTCGAGGGCTAGATAGAAGCAAGCAACGCGGATCGATGCATTCGAACTCAGGTTTCACACCTGGTGCATTTTCAGAGAGGATGAGCGACGACCCCAAGCCATCCGTAGATCGCCGCCCAAAACGCCCGAAGCTCTTAGGCGAAGCCCATTGAGTCGCTAAGCCGCAGATACAAAGCTAGTTGACCAAACGCAACGAAACCCATGCACTAGCAAGACACCAGCTGACCCCGACAGAGCCCACCACTCTAAGTGTGGGACCCTGACGAAGGCCCCATACAGAACCCTGGTGAACAATGGCTAAACCCTAAACCTTACAAGCCCCACTGCCAGGTGAGGGTGAGAGCGTGCAAGGCTGCCCGTGGTTTGAGGCTCCCACCGAGACACCTGCGCGTGGGCTGAAGGCTTTCGTGTTTCGGGCCGGAGGTTTCGGCGATATTTTACGTATGAACCTTAGATGCTGCAACTTCGAGCCCCAAGGTATGGTTGAACCACAGACCCTTAAGCCCTAAGCCATAAGCCTGAGTCCCCGCGACAACCATTTGCGAGAAGTCATGGATGAGCATGTCAGGTCAGGTACAGGGTGCGAGGTCTTCCTAAGCCTTTGTTCTAGGATTCAGGTTTTAGAGTTTAGGGTTCCGGATGTTGGGCGAGGATTTAGTTCCAGCTTGAGCTCACGCTGCTGCTTTAGGAAGCTATGCCCTGCCCTCAACCCTAAACCCCCTAAAGCCCGAAACCCTAAACCCCCAAACTCTGAACCCTTAAACCCCTCCAAAAACCCTAAACCCTAAACCCCCAAACTCTGAACCCCTAAACCCCTCCAAAAGCCCTAAACCCTAAGCCGAAGTCCTGAGTCCTACAGGCGACCTCAGCCAAGGGTCCCTCACTGCAGAAGATCCGGGACAACTGGAAGGCGCCTTGATGTACGGTTAGGGGTTTAGGGGTTCAGGGTTTAGGGGTTTAGGGTTTTGCGGTTTAGGGTTTAGGGTTAATGGCAGCGACAGTAGGAACAGTATCGGATTTTGCAGAGCGATTGGAGTCTTGTCGATTTCAGACACACGCCTTCGATGTGGAGGCGTCCACGGTGATCCCTGCTGCATGTCCCCTGGGCCGTAGCATCCATAGCATGTTGCGTCGAAATATAGACACCGCCTGCAGCTGAATATTGCAGGGTTGATCGTTTTCGTGCGTTCGTTTCACCTACCTGGCATCTGTTTCACAGCAGCCAAAAGCAAGCATCGCTGGTCAAGACAGCCAGAAGCACACATCGTTTGCAAGGCCGGTGAAAGTTGCGGTCGGATGTGTGTCTTGCTGAAGTGTCCTGTGACTTCGGAAGGCAGAGGCTCAATCGATAAGCTTGCAGTTTCTTTCCACAAGAGAACGAGGGAGGGGGAGACAGTGGGAGAGAGAGAGAGACAGGGAAAAGAAACAAACCCGAACCTGCATGATCCTCAACTCTCATGCGGTCCAGTTGGACCATCCGTCGCTACTGCAGATGTATTTCAAGCTTTGTTCACTGCTACTGCTTTGCTGCCATGTTTAGGTCACAAAGGTTTCGATGTCCCTCGGCCTCGTATCTTGGTTCTTTGGCTTGCAGCATGCAGGTCTTGCCCCCAGAACCTAACGACGGCAATGTGGCCGACAAGTGGTGTCTGAAACTCAGCCTGGGGCGCGCACTGGCTGCTGCCATACCTATTTAAGAGGTTCAAGGGACTTGGCAAGCAGAGGAATTATTGTAGGAATTGGAATTGGGGTAGTTATTACCAACCCTCTCCAATTCAGGCCTCCACATTATGTCAGTTTCTGTTTCCAGACAACCCGCAGCGTCTGTCTCAAGCTTGGAGGATTGGCAGTGTCTAGGGGTGATAGCTAGAGTCTAGAGCCTACACATAATCAACTTAGCTATATCATGCTATATCCTTTTACTCAAATCTCAACGTAATTCTGTGCGAAGTCCCCAGATCCTCCGAGTGGTCCCAAGGCGTCGTGCAGACTGGTGGTTGCTCAATTTCCGCAAAGGTGAAGTATGGCCCTCAGAAGTATTGAGAATGCGTAGGAGGCTTGTAATCTTCAGGGTACGGCGCGTGTAAGGTTTGTGGCTTCAGTGGTTCATCAGCACCAAAGTAGTGGGTGCAGGATGTTTCTGCAGATTGAAAAGCGAACTGCCATCAGCTTCGTGCTGGGGTTCCGCGAGTTTGGGCGTTGCAGTGAGGTTTTTCTGTTTTTTTCCAATCAGTTGATGTACATTCAAACAGATGTCAATCAAGTTGAGGTACCTCTGACGGTACCTACCTGCACCTACCGACGATCCCTACCCCACTAAACCCGTGTGAAGCCCTCTTAGCATGTCAAGTAGGGTTCAGTAAGTAAGGTCTCGCAGAAACGACTGTCAGGTTCTGCGTGGTCGGTGGAGCGGCTGGGGTTCTCATAATGGAGGCGGGGGGTTTAGGGTGTAGGGCTTCTGGAGTTGCAAAGCATAGACCCAAAATAGTGGGCTTAAACCCTGAACCCGAAACCCTGAACCCTAAACCCTGAACCCTAAACCCTAAACGAAAAATCATTATTGTCAGGGGCAGGTTATTTTTGAAGCCGCCCTGGTGCGGTTAACTCGTCCTGTCTGCCGCGGGTTTTGGGTTTTGGGTTTAGGACTACCTGGACCCTAAAGAACCTAACTTTTTAGGGCTCCTTCTTATGATTTCCTTCCAAAAGGCCTTGAAAAGGTAGGTTGTTGAGGGTCCAGGTAAGCCCTTTACCCCATGTGCTAGTGACGAGGCATTTGTTTAGGGTAAGATGGGGGCCTCGGTAATGAATTAGGAGAGGGCTTGGGGCTCATTATACTGTAGTTATCATAGGGAGCACTAGGATATAGTGTTGTTGACTATGTGGAATCCTGAGGCTGAGTTAGGGTCTTTTTTGTGTTTCTTTCATATGGGTGCCGTGCAATTTTGGTGACCCTAGTGTAGAGAACTACCTTGAGGAATATTAAGTTTGGGCCCTACGCCCTCAATTCAAACCCCTAAATTTCGAAATCCTCAACCCCTAAACCCTAAACCCCGAAATCCTAAACCCCTACACCTCGAAATCCGAAACCCCTAAACCCTAAACCCCTAAACCCCTAAACCCCTAAATCCTAAGCCCCTAAACCCCAAACCCTCAGCCTTAGCAGGCTCCCGGGGATGCTCCAGATTCGGGGCTGCCGGTGCCGGACAAGCAGGGCCAGGCCTGGCTGGATGGGAAGATGCACAGCAAGAGCAACATAGCGCAAATAGAATATATATATATATATATATGTATATATGTATATATGTATATATAGCAGTATGTGTGTATATACACATATGGATTTACAGACATGTGCGTATGTACCTATATATATATATATGTATGTATATATATATATAGAGAGAGAGAGAGTAGGAGATATTATGAGCGCCAGTACAACTAGTCAGGAACATACATGGTCACACTATTTAGAAGTTGAGGTCAGAAGATGTGATATCGGGACCCATTGGAGCTAGGCATGCAGGCCTTACTGTACAGTACGCAGCTTTAGATATTTAATGTATATGACAAAAGCTGTCTACCCACCTACTGGATACCGTCCATCTGTCCAGCTCTGTCACCAGATCTCAGAGCACATAAATATAGTATGTGTATATGTGACAAGATAGAGGACAACATAAATAGAATAGAACAGAATAGAATGTCCTATAAGTTAGTGCAATTCAACATAATACAGTATGTAGAGTAGAATAGAATAGAATAGTATAGCATAAGATAGTATAGTAGACACACGTGCACGCAGCCTTTCGCATGTGCATTTTGCATGTACATATGCACATATACACATACATTACACGCACATACATATATGCGTACCGAAATATGCACATACGCACACACGCACACACATGCCATGCTTTCGTGCATGCATGCATCATGCAAGCCGGCATGCATGCATGCATGCATGCATACATACATAATGCATGCACAGACACACAAACATACCCACACAATGACAGAGATGCGGACAGACAAGCGCAGACACAGACATAGATACATACAGATCCATGCACATATACACATTTATGTATGTATGTATGTATGTATGCATACATGCATGCATGCATGCATGCATGCATGCATGCATGCATGCATGCATGGATGGATGGATGGATGGATGGATGAATGGTTGGATGTATGTGTGTATGTATGTATGTATGTATGTATGTATGTATGTATGTATGTATGTATGTATGTATACATCATATATACTACTTTACTCTGGTATACAGATAGACTGACGCCTACCGATGTTTGTGCTGTTTGAGAGTGCGAGGCTTCGATGGGGTTCGAAATTGTGATTTTCGACCTTGTGTTTGTGCCTTAGGGGGTTCTGATGAATAATGATAAAAGTCTTCCTTAGTTTTCCAGCCTATGTGAACAGAAACCTTCGTCTAAGTGATGGTGCTCATGTATTACGACCCTAAGCCCTAAATCCTAAACCCTGGTAGATCCTGGGCTCCAATCATCATGCCTCCACCAACATGGTAATCCGGACTCCTTATCAGGCGAAGGAAAAGAGGTGATACAAACAAATCCTAAACCCTAAACCATGGTCTGGCTGATATCGCGTGAAGCTCAGCTGCTCCCTATGACATTTGTCAGGGTTCGTGCCTTCCTTTCCGCGGTGCCGCAAAGACCTGGATCCTGAGACAAACGAAACCATGTCTTGAGATGTTGCTTCTTATAAACCCAACAGCTAGGGTTGTTTGATTCTTAGGATCATTATATTCGCACTTCATTCTAAACCCCAATCCCTAAACCCCAAACCCTAATCCCTAAACCCTAAGCCCCCAATTAAGGTACTCATCTAGTAAGGGGTACCCAGGACCCGGAGACCTGCGTCCCCCAAAAAGCTTGGGCCCTGGAACCCCAGAAAGCCCCGAACCGAAAACCCTCAGGGTTTTGGGTTTAGGGTTTAGGGATTTAGGGTTTAGGGTTTAAGGGTTTTGGGTTTAGGGTTTAGGGATATAGGGTTTAGGGGTTTAGGGGTTTAGGGGGTTTTGGGGTTTAGGGGTTTAGGGATTAGGGTTTAGGGGTTTAGGGGTTTAGGGTTAAAGGGTTCAGGGGTCTAGGGGTTTAGGGTTTAAGGGTTTAGGGTTTAGTATTTAGGGGTTTAGGGTGTAGGGGTTTAGGGGTTTCGGGGTTTAGGGCTTAGAGCGTGGAGTTGTAGGATCCTACAAACCCCAAATCCTAAATCTGGGCAGCCGGCCTTCCGTAAGTCGGAGGTCAGACGGAAACAGATGCTGAACAGAAAAATCCTAAGATCCCCTGACCTGGGCAGGTCTACCTCTCAGAAGGGGAATCCCTCGCAGATCTGGCCGCCTTCCCGCATGGAGAGTTAATTCCTCGGGGCTTGGGGGGCTTCGGGGCTTCCTTGGTTCGGCGGAGGGTTGTGGGTTGTAGTAGGGGTAGGGTTTAGGGTTTAGGGTTTAGGGTTTAGGGTTTAGGGTTTAGGGGTTTAGGGTTTAGGGTTTAGGGTTTGGGCTTAGGGCTTCCATTCGATACCGGGGGTCCGGGATGCATGGAGGGATTCTGAAGCTCAGGGTTCCTGTTGTGCCTCATGGGTTGCAGCTTGAGGTTTCCCCCTAAACCCCTAAATACTAAACCCTAAACCCCTAAACCTGTAACCCTACACCCTAATACCTAAACCCCTAAACCCCGAAACCCATGTATCATGCAAACTTTTTCGGGCTTTAGGGCTTGGGGTTTCATGGGGGAGGCCCTGAAATCTGCAAACCCCAAAGCCTTAAAAAGCCACGGAAACCCGACATTCCTGCTTGAGAAAGGGGCTTAAATAATTACTAATACTATTCTGAGGGCTCCTTATTATAATAAGTATAGTATATTATACCCCAAAACCATATCTAATTATTAAGGCCCCTATATTAGACCCTACAACATCGCATAAGCCCTGTCGGTAGGTGCCTGTTCTCTTCACCAGCTACAACGCACAGCTCTGGACGGCACTCTTCAACGGAGAGGACCTGCCTCTCGGCCACCTCCGCTTATAAGGGCTTTGTTTATGAAGGTTGTCCAGATTTCTATAATGTTTAGGCCCTAAACTTTAGGGTTTAGGTATTTGGGACGTCCGCGACTTCCCAAAGTGGCCCCTGTTTCGATCTAGGATCGACCATGAGATCCTGGGTCAGGAAGCCCTGCTCTCTTTAGGCGAGAGCTTTGAGGGCCTTTTTAGGGGTTTCAGGGTTTAGGATTTTCGGGTCCAGGGTTTTTCAAAATTCGGCCTTCAGGATCTGGGTATAAGTAGGCCAGATCCTAAACGTTTCAGACTTCCGGCAGTTCTGAAAAGAGGGATCGGTGCCGTGACAGGACCAACGCTTGACGGCCGGCCCCGGCGTAGGCGTGCGCCCAGCTGCTGCCCCAGCTTTCCCTAGGGGTCCATGTGCCCAAATAGTAGAACATTGGCCCCAAAGTACCTATATAGGGACTACATTAAGGCCAATGTTCTACTATTTGGGTACATGGACCCTTAGGGTTTACCAAGGCTGCGTGAACCCTAACTTACTTTACTGTGCCGAAGGCTGAAGTCCCACGGAGGGTTCAGGTTCGGGTGTTGTCCGCGATAGGGAGGACACTGCACCAGGGTCGCAGCTCCTTCATGCATCGCTCTGTTATTGGTTGCAATGGCTGCAAGGCGACTCAAGCACAGCGTAGCAGAAGGCCATAGAAGACTCCGACTGCGGTACCACAGTCACCATGGGCGCTGGAGGTGACACCGTAGATAAGGAAAGTGTCTTCGCGAACTACAAGTCCGTGTTCTCCCGCCAGTTTGCCGTTTCCTTGGCCGTGGAGTTCGTGGGTGTGATGTTCTTCCAGATTATTGGAGGGACCTCTGCCAAAGAATATGCTCCCTTTGTGAACGGCTTTGCCTTGGCCGTGTGGATCTATGTTGCTGCTAACATCAGTGGTGGTCACCTGAACCCCGCGGTGAGCTTCAGCACTGCCGTTTGTGGCTTCTACCCGGTGATTCACACAGTCCCTGTGCCAGCAGGATCAGGTTTTCGGTTTGTTGTCTTGATTTTCATCGAAAAATGACTGTTTTTGCGGGTTTCAACGGCGGTGTTACACTGACCCAGGTGATCTACATTGCTCTCCAAATCATCGGAGCCATTGTCGGAGCATGGGTCTCGGCCGGACTGGTGCCCGGTGCAGGCGACCTCATCGGCACGGGTGCCAGCGGCCCCGGATGCTTTGACCGTGGCACGATCGGCGAGGGCATCACCGATGAACAGGTCTTCGGCTGGGAGTGTGTGACTGGGTTCTCATTGATTGATGCACTTAGGTTCAGTTACAGTATAGCAGTAAGGGATGTCGGATAAACGAGTACATGATACGTTCTCTATATTAAACAAGGTGATGACTTTCACCCTCATCTCCTGCGTCTACGCCTGCGGTGTGGCCAAGCCGGGGCATGGCAGCCACACGCCCTTCGCCGTGGGCCTCGCGCTGCTGGCGTGTGCGGGCTCTGGTGGCCAGTACACCGGCGCAGCGCTGAACCCAGCTCGGGTGCTGGGTCCAATGGCGGTCTTCCAGTGTGGCAAGGATGTCGTTGGGCTCTACATCGGAGGCCAATTCGTGGCGGCGCTACTTGCGATGTCCGTCTTCGCCTTCGTGTCCGGCCTGGGCCCTCTGAACCCTTGGCTGGCCAAGAGGGCTCTGAACCTCTCTTGGCCCGAGGCCGTCTACCTTTGGATCACCGGCTCGCCCCCAAGCCGCCTGCAGAAGACAGGCCGCGAGAACATCAACGACTTCGCACATGCGTTTTCCGAGTTCTATTCATCCGAGGGATCCGAGGCACCGCGGTCCAAGATCTTGGACTTCGAGCGTTGCTTTGGTCTCCGGAAGTCTGCGGCCGTTGACACCCCAGCCCCAGACCTTGCCTGAGCAATCAACCGGCTTACAACAAGTCGCCTATCTTGATGTTTCTTGCTGGAGGGGCGAGTGGAGCACTGTCTCAGAGCCAACTCTCTCTGACGGATTTTCTACCACCCTCCTGACACCCAGAAGCGGTGACAGTTTTGAGGCATCCTTCGAAGTCCTCTACTCTTGTGGATAAATTGTTTGGGTAAAGTTTAGAGTCTGCGAACCAGGACCCTTCTTGTACCGTCAAATTTGGGTATGTATGGCCTCGGTAATTGGGGCTTGGAAGGAGGGTCCAGGAAATTAAATTTGCCGTTTCCGATTTCCTTTCCTGTTGGGCAGGCAACCGTCTTGTTCCCAGCCATGCACGAGACAGACGCTCCCGACTCTTTGGCGGGCTGCGGTTGGATTGCCAGGAGAGACCCTCCCGACTCATCGTTCCGGGCCGTGGGTGGAAAGAAGTTTCAGGACCCGCAGGCCATGAACTGTCCACAAACCTTCAGCAGATGTGGGTGGTTGTCAAAATTATGGTCCCTTTTTGTGTCCTTATTATAATACGGCACCTATTATTTAGGCTATCCTAAAAGGGACCATAATTTTCACAACTACCCATGTGTTCAGTTATTTATGCAGTTACACAGCGGGTCAAGCTGACTGACACCCTAAACCCTTAACATTCCTTAGCCCTTGAAGCCTACCGTGACTTTGGGCCTGAGGATGGTTCATTTGGTGGCGACATTGAAGCCTCGGGCGTCGGATGGAATATAGGGGCCTTAATAATTAGAATGGGGTTTTGGGCCCCTTGTACTATAACTATAATAAGGAACCCCCTGAAATAGTATAGGTAATTATTAAGGCTCCTACATTACAAAGCCTGCACGCGCTGCCAAAGGACCTTTAAGCAGATGACAATGCACGTAGAAGTCATTGAAATGCTGCAGAAACACTCGGACTCGAAGCGTGAGACGGTGTTCAGTGTCATGAGCGGGCCGATCCGGCATATAGATAGTATACACAGAAATATCTACGAACATGATATTTTGATATATATATATATTTTTTTATCTATTTATTTATTTATTTATGTAATTATACTTATACGTACATACATACAGACAGACAGACAGACAGACAGACAGACAGACAGGTAGACAGACAGACAGACAGACAGACAGACAGACAGACAGACAGACAGACAGACAGACATATATAATCTATATAGGTATATACATAAACCCATGTGTATATATATATATACACACATGTTCATGTGTATACGCATATTTAGACTTACATATATCTATATCGGATCAGTTTAGGGTTTTACCATCTGATTCGCTTGCTTTGAACATGTCCCGAGGCGTTGTCTCATGCCGTGTCGCTGGGTGGGGTGCGAGTCTACGATTCCGAGACTCTTGCCTAAACTTGTCCGGGTTTAGGGGTTTGGGGGTTTGGGGTCTAGGGGGTCTAGGGGGTATGGCTTTCAGGGTTTACTTGTAGGGGGGTAAGGTTTAGGGCTTAACGTCGTGGCACATCGGGTTCTGTAGCCCAAACGATTGCCGATGGTTGGATATCTCACCTCAGTATGGGTACGAGGGCCCGACATGACTTGAGGCTGTGATTTAGGGTTTAGGGTTTAGGGTTTAGGGTGATTGTTTTGCACAAAGCTAGCGGAGGTTTAGCTGTTTAACCAGTCTCGGTTGGCAAGGACCGCAAAATCACCATGATATCTGCCGATCCCCATCTCACAAACCCGGAGTATCCCAGACAACACATAGTATGTGTATGGCAGCAGGCGTCGGAATCATGCAGAATGTTTATGTCAACCCTAAACCCTAAACCCTGAACCCTAAACCGCCCTGAGCCCTGCAGGAAGGATTCTTGGACAAACGCCGGGTGCGCAGCCCAGCATTCAGGGCACAGTAGCAACGGCTTTAGGAACTGGAAATACAACCCTAATATAGGGGCCTTAATGATTAGAATAGGGTATTGGGGTTCCTTTAAAGGGTTCCTTTAAGGGATACCTGGTTTAGGGTTTAGAAAGTTGTTGGTCAATCTTTGAAGGGCTTTGGGATTTTGCACGTCGGGTCAGTGGCTTCATGAGATGCTGTAGCGTAACAGCGGTTGTATTGTTGGTTGCTTGTGTGCCTTGTGTTCGGAACCTTGCGATTTGAAGGCCGTCCCGTTTAAGTGTGGTTCAATGCGTCTTTAACACTACTATAGGTGCCGAAATAATTGCCAATACTATTTTGCGGGCTCCTTACCAAGTTACTATAATTAATTCTGGTATAATGGACCCCAAGACCCTACTCTAATTGTTAAGGCCCCTACATTAACCTCATAGAAAAGTCTCCTCCCTCCCGACCCGTCATGACATGCGGCACTTTGACAGAATCCCTCCTGCGGACCCGAAAGAGAATTTCATTTCGGGTTCATACCAGATATAGGTTCCTAGTATCACTCTACTGTAAAGGACCCCAAAACCCTAGTATCCCTTAAAGGAGCCCTTTAAAGGACCCCCAAACCCTAGTATCCCTTAAAGGAGCCCTTTAAAGGACCCCCAAACCCTACTCTTTGTTTAGGCCCCTCTATTAGGGTTTCGGTCAGCCCTTTCGGATGCGCATTAAAAAGGGCCCGAGGTTCCCCACGAGAGCCTTCTGGCTCTGGGTACAAGTAATACGATTAAGGGCTAAACCCTAAACCCTAAACCCTAAACCCTAGGGTTTAGGAGCTCTATCAATCCCGAAACCAAGGAATCCTGAACCTTAAATCCCAAACAATACCTGAGCAACAGATGAGAAGCGAACAACAAAAGCTACAATGTATCAAGTTATAACTGCACTAGAGGAATCGGGGTCAGGGACCCAGGGATCAGGGTGGAGCCTTCTTACCACCTCAGCCCATAATAATGTATGACCCCGATACCTCCCACGTATACTCTACTTCCTGAATCCCATGCCCCCAGTGGCGGCTTCGGCGCGCAGCGATGGATGAAGCATTCGCCAGTTCGCGATGCTGCTCGTCAACGATCATCAGTCGATATCAACCCCTCATTTAGGGAAACCGTTATAGAATCTAAACCCTAAGCCCTGGGAAACCTACTCTGAGCCTAGTCTTATTATCATGGCTCCTCTATTCCACTGCCTGAGGAGGAGGAGGGGGAGGAGGGGATGGGAAGATCGGATCTTCTGGAGATAAATGTAGAAGCCTTAGAAAATGTCCTATATTATTTTGGGGGGCTCCTTCTTATAGTGATAGCATAATATACCACAAGACCCTATTCTAATTCTTAAGGCCCTAGATTACGTAATTTTCGCCTGGAGCCTCCTTCTGGTCATAGTTCAGACCTATAATAACACACCAGAGAACCGCCTTGCAGAGACTCTGCAAGCGAAGAACCACAAAGGGAGTGTCAGAGACTTCATAAAGCCCCTAGACCCTAAACCCTAAACCCTAAACCTTGCAAGCCCCTTCTGCGACAGACTTCAGAACCGTGGGCTGGTGCCCACGCCCTAGCCTGCATTCTGACCCCTGGCAGAGCCATGACAGACCCGTCAAACCCTAAGTACGGTCTTTCAGTCTGCTGCCGAATAGTGGAACCCAGTGGAACCCTAAACCCTAAACCCTAAACCCTAAGCCCTCAACCAACCAACCAACCAAAGCTCCACAAATTATCGAAGATGTGTTCCGAAGCCGTGGGGTTGCAGAGATCCGAGCCCCGAATGGGGCACCCTCCAATCGCAGACAAACACCCCTAAACGTCCCTAAACCCTGATAAACCCTGAAACCCTAAACCCCTAAACCCGTAAACCCGTAAACCCTGAACCCAGAAGCTGACGCCTCCGCTCAAACAAGCCCCGAAGCTCTAGCCCTGGACGGCCTTTAGGCCCGAAATTCGTAAACAAAAAAAAGGGTTTAGGGTTTTGGGGTTTAGGGTTTAGGGTTTAGGGTTTAGGGAATGTGTCCTTAGAGCCTTAGTGTACCAACGGAGCCCGCATCGAACCCTTGTCGAGCCACTATGGATCATTATAGGAACCCTTAGGGGAAATCCAGGAATGCGAGCCCCTAAACCTGAAAACCCTAAGCCCTAGACCTTAAACCCTAAACCTTAAATCTTAAACCCTAAACCTTAAGCCCTATACCTTAAACCCTAGACCCTGAACCCTAAACCTTAAGCCTTAAATCCTAAACCCTAAACCAAAAGCTTACGCTTCTGAGATCCGAGGTACTCTTCGTCTGCAACCGAGCGCAGCGGATCCTCATACTGGACACCTCGAGGCACTGGTTGAGGGTTGGGGATTAGGGTTCAGGGGTTTATAGGGTTCATGGTTTATGGGGTCGGGCTCACAGTTCAGGCATTTTGGGGGTCTCTGAGGGTTAGGGATTACGGCTTAGGGATTAGCCGTTGGGGTTTGTCTTTAGGGATTAAGGCTTAGAGTGTAGGGCTTTTGGGTTTGCGGGTTTAGGGCTTAGGGTGCAGGGATTGTGGGGATTTCTGAGGGTTAGGGATTGGGGCTTCACCCTATGAAGGGCTTCTGGGGTTCATGGGGCTTAGGGGCCTAATTATGGAGTTTGGGGTTTATCGGTAAAGGGCTTGTAGGGTTTGGGGCTTAGGGTTCCTAGGGTCATAGGGTTTGGGGTGTATAAGGTTTGGGGGTTTATAGGTTTTCGGGTTCATAGGGTTCCGGGTTTCAAAGGGTTGCGGGGTTTTGGTCGAGGCACTTGTTTCTGAAAGTGCCCTGCGCCCGAAGCTCAGGTTGATTATGACGCTTATGACTGTTTCTTTTTAGGGCTTATGGTTGTGACGATCATGATGATTACAAACTACGACAACGACTACTACTAGGACAGGCTAGTACTGATATTATGACCATGGGCTTGCTCCTAATCTCTAAACCCTAAACTGCACAGCCCAGCCGCCGAAGCCTTGACTGCTGCGAAATAAAACTTACAGCCTTGACATTAACTTGTTTTTGCATAAACTCTCCATCCAAAAGTGCGGCAGGTCCGACAACATCTTGTCTCCGATCTCGCAGGCACCCGTGGGCAGGTTTCAGAGTTTTAAGCATGGGCATGTTTCGCACAGAGAAGTTGTTTTGTGCGTTTGTGTGTGCGTGTGTGTGTGTATGCGGGGGTGTAGGGTTTAGCAGGGTTTAGGGCGTTAGGGTCTTGAGGTTTGAGTGTGAGGGGTTTTGGGCTTCTGGGAGGCTTTAGGATTATAAGCTTTTTGGCCTGCAAACAGATTTGCAAACAGTGGATTGACTTCGCTGCGGTGTTGGTTCCGGGGTCCCAAACCCCAAACCCCTAAACACGTCTAATGTAGTGGCCTAAATAATTGGTAGCGGGCGCACAGGTTGCCCTGTGGGCGTGTGC
>CAJNDV010012847.1:41386-52440 GCA_905221635.1 Symbiodinium sp. CCMP2456
TTGGGTCTCGGATTTCAGCCGCAATCAACAATGTCTGGGACCTTCAAGGACAGTGAGATCCCATCTTGGGACGGGAACCCAAGCACCTTTGAGAGGTTCGCTACGGAGTGCCGTTGGTACCAAGTATCTCTGAAAGCTTCGGAGAAACAATTGGCTGCCCCCAGGGTATGGCAGAGACTTGTGGGATCTGCCAAGTCAGTCGTCAGGAACCTCGACCCCTCCGTGTACTGCACCCCACAAGGCCTCACGAAGCTTCTTGATGTTTTGCGAAAGAGCCCCCTCCAGAGGCTTCCTGTGCCAGATACCTTCCAACGTCTGGAACGATGGTCTGGGCTTCATCGACGGCAAGGGGAAAGCATTCCTCAACTGCTTGTGAGAGAGGAGGAGCTGTTTGTAGAGCTACAGCAGAGCTTGCAGCGAGCCCGGTCTGTGGGAAGCAACGTCCAGAAGGTCATCTTTTCCGAGGAGACAGCCCCGGCCTTGTCGGAAGAGGAAGAGGACCACGGCGATGATGAGGCCCCGGCAGAGGAGAAGAAGGAGGAAAACAAGGATCGGACTCCATCCAAGCCGGCCTCCGAGACGTCGCCTACTTCCTCTACAAGAACCAAGACGACCAAGACCGGCGCTGGCCCCACGGCTGGCTTCTTCGAAGATGAGCTTCGAGGATATCGTCTTCTTAAGGCTTGTGGACTTCAGCAGACGGAGAGACAACAGGTCCTGACCTTGACGGGCAACAGCACGACCTTTCAGTCCATCAGACAGGCCCTGCGGGCCATGTTTGATGAAGGGGTCATGTCGGACCTTTCCAACCGGCGCCAACGGCCGTCCGCGTGGTGGAGCCAGAGAAACGAGGACAGCTACTACACGGGCGAATGGGATGAGTGGACTTGGGATGAATATGGTCCGGATGAGGAAGCGTACTGGGCCGATGAGCCGCCTGCATGGCCCAACGAGGAAGCTTATGACGACTGGGCTTTCTATGCCCCTGCTCAACCTGATCCTCTTCCCGAGCAAGAAGATGATCAGCCACCGGATGAAGATGAGAAGGCCCTCCTCGAGGACGAGGCCGAGGCCTATGCCATAGCAGAGGAGGCCCAGAAGACCCTCCAACAGGCGAGAGATGCGGTCTCTCGCGCTCGCCAAGCGAGAGGCTACTACCCGCTTGGCGGGAAGGGAAACGCGCCGTCGTCAAGTTCCTCAAGGTTTTTCGGTTCGCGACCCAAGGGTTCTTCGAAAGGATCCGGCAAAGGAGGGCCCTGCACGGTGTGTGGCCGCTTTGGCCACCGTTACTGGGAGTGTCGCGACCGCGGCGGCAAGTCAGGGTTTGGCAAGAAAGGCTTCCAGCAAAAGGGCAAGGGCAAGAAGGGCAAAGGAAAAGTCGTTGGCCAGGAGAACTATCTGGACACTGGCTATGCATACTCCTTCTTGCTGTCGGTGGTTTCGGAAGACACCCCTGCCGAGCACCTGCCTTCCCTTGAGCTGAAAGAGTTGATGGTGATGTCCGTTGGGAATGAGTCTCTGAATGGACGGCTCAAGGCCAGTCAGGTTATCGTGGACACCGGGGCCACGGAGTCTGCCTGTGGCATCAGAACTATGGAGAGGTTTCTTGAGGCCTCCCGGTGCCGCTACGATGTCTTCCTCAATGACCGACCCACCTTTCGTTTCGGCGACGGAAGGACTTTGCAAGCCATATCGCGCATCGATGCCTACACCCCGGCTCTGGGAATGGTGTCAGTGTATGTTCTTGATGATCCGAGCTCCCAAGACACTCCTCTCCTGCTTGGTGGCAGGACCCTGCGGCAGCTGAAGGCCACCGTCAACTACGGCGATGAGACGCTGATGTTTCTTCGGAGGAGCGGCCAACTGGCCTTTCTTCCTTTGGTGTCGACCTTGGGTGGACACATGGTGGTGGACCTCGCTGCCCGGAGCACCCCTCTGGGATCCGTGGAGAAGTATCTCCGTGATGAGCTAGGTGTTGTTCTTCCTGAGGGAGGAGAACTCGTGCGGCAGTCGCTCAGGACTCCAGGTTTTTCCGATGAGTGTCGCAGAGGTTCCGGGGCACACAGTCCCGGCACTGACGAAGACGATGCCGCACCCAATGTGGGGATGGCTTTGCAGTCTGTGATGATGATGCCGGAAAACAAAGAGTCCGAGATAAGCCCGAGATTTCCTTCACCGTGTTCTTGTTGCAGTGGAACATGTTCTTCTGTGTCGAGGACAGAGCGTGAGAAGGGACATGTGTTTGCAAGTGATGTCGCGTTTGCCTTTCCAGTTCTTCGAGCCGAGTATGATCAACATGAACGGAGTGAAGTTTGTGATCGCATCGAAAATCTCAGGCTCAAGCTAGATCGACTCCACGGGCGGCATCATGAGCGCTCCCTTCGAGCTGCTGCCCTCGCCGGTGGACGATCCCAGATGGGAAGGGTGGCCATGCATGGGTCACCACAAGGACGGGGTCTACCGCTCCAACCAACATGCAAGATGGGAGACATGTCCGAGATGCGGCCTTCGTCTGAAGTACTGGACACGAGGCGCTGCGAAGGGCAGCCGAAGGTCGGCGGGCCCATCGAGGGAAGTGATCGCGAACGTGATCGGCCTGCTTCGCATGGAGTACCAGGCCAGCCAGATGACGGAGAAGATGGTGGTGGACAAGTGCATGGAGATCACCGGCCGGATGCGTCAGGAAGGGCGAGCCGTGGTCCTTTCCGAGCCGATGTCCAAGCACACCAACGATCCGGATCCACCACCGACCTCATCGCAACGACCCTCGGCTACCGGAACCCCAAGAACGAGCACACGGATGCCTCCTACGTGTACGGCGAGGAAGAAGGAGAGTCTGGAGATCAACGAGGCGCTTACCAAAGCCACGCCAAAGAGAGCAAGCACGAGGGCGACAGCTGCCCCAATGACCCCGGCGGGAAGCAGGGATCGAGCTCCGATCGACTTGGAGGACCAGGAGGTGCACGAGAACCTGCAGGAGATCATTGCTCTCGAGAACCGCCTCGAGGCGCAGAAGGCGGCACTCCTGGACGAGATCAGCCTGAGGGGACTGATGGAACAAGACGAGGACGGCCTCAGTCAGATCGAGGAGCTCGAGGACGGTGTCTTGACGATCCCGACCGAGGAGAACGAGAGCGCGACGGAAGGTCACAAAGGCAATCCTCGGCGCTCTGGACCCGCCTTGGGTCCCTGAAGGACCGCCTCAAGGGCACCTGGGAAAGTTTTGTGCGAGCCGGTGAGGATACCGGTTCTGTGGCACCTCCTCCAGACCCTCCGAATGGCCAAGGAGGACACCGTGATGGAGGTGATGTTTTGATCCCCAAGGGTGCGAAGAAGGGAGCGGCCGACGCTGGATCTTCCACTTCCCAGCGTTCTATAAATTCGAAGACGAGGAAGTCTTTGGTTGCAAGCAGTTTTCTTTTGGTTTCTGGAATTCTCCAGGAAGCTGCCTCCGTGACGGCGGCAGTTGGTGCTCCAGCCGACTTTCTACAGGTTGGAGGCCCGCAGTCTTTGTGCGATGCAGTTCGAAACCTTGGCTATGAGTCCAAACGCGTCCCTCCTGACTCTCTACGTCAGATGAAGAACCTCCCCGAGAATCTCGACTCCAAAGTGTTGTGGGTTTCTCTTCCTCTGCGAGCCCTGCTGCAGGATACTTTCCCCAGGACACAGGTGAACCCAAAACAGCAGGTGAACCACGACCGAGCTGTACGTCGAGATCGGGCACTACTTCGAGAGTCTGTTGGCTGCGTAGCCCGGCATGTTCAGAATCGGAGGGACTTCGTTCTTGAACTTCCTGCCAAGCTCCGTGGATGCTGGGACGAGGTCGAGTACCTCAAAGACCTCGCCATTGAGAGCAACATGATGGTGTATGACTTTTATGTCCAGGGCTGCGCCTACGGCTTGAAGTGTGGGACACTACCTCTTCGACGAGCCTGGCGGATTATGACAACGTGCGAGGGTGTCAAGGCTGGACTACAACGCGGATGTCCCGGCCACAAAGAGCATGTCGACGATCATGGCGGGTGCCCTCAATGCTCCGATCCAAGCTGGTATCCTCGGGCTCTGGAGAAGCGAATGGCCTCTTCAGTGGCATGGAGCATCCAGTCGAGATATGGCATCCGGCCATTGGCGGAGGATGTAGAGGAGACGATGTTGAAACAGGAGTGGTTCCCTCGTCCTGGAAGACCTCCTGATGCTGGTGACGCAAAAGAGGCCTACGCCCTCACCCGGAGCAAGCTTCCGGAAGAGCCTCCCACAGGCAAGAAGTTGGAAGAAGTTCGACAAATGATGATGAGACTACATCGGTCCTCTGGACACACAAGTTTCTCAAACCTCTCAAAACTTCTTCAACGCCGTGGAGCTCCTTCTTGGGCGGTCACGTTGGCGAGAGGTCTCCAGTGTCCGGCATGCATTGAATCGTCCAAGCCTTTGCCATCACCTCCGGCCTCGACTGCAGCTCCTCCTGGGCTGTATGAGATCGTCGGGACAGACGTGTTCGAATACACCTTCAAGAATAACGATGGCATCCTCAAGAAGATGAAGGCCTGCCTCTGGGTGGACCGCGCGTCCCGCCTTTGTACTGTGTCTGTGATGAAGATCTACGAAGAGGCGTGGGAACCTTCCACTACCGACATCATCCGGATGTTCACCCGGGACTGGCTTATGCACCATCCAGCCCCGAAGTGGTTGATGTGCGATTCTGCTCTATATTACGTTTCGGAAGAGATGAAGGAGTACTGCGGTAAGAGCGGAATTGGCCTGTTGATTGCACCTCCTGAATGTCACTGGCTCATGAGTCATGAAGAGCAGTTGGTTGGCAGGCTGAAGGCGACAGTTGACCGGATTATGAAGGAGGACACCGATCTGGCCGTGGCGACGATGTTCCACTATGCCTGTCATGCACACAACAGCACCATCCAGGCCCAAACGGGATATAGTCCGTTCCAATGGGTTCGTGGTGCCGCTCCTCCCGATCAGGTTCCTGAAGGGCTCAATCCCAGAAAGGCCTTTGCTGAGGTTCTCAAGTTTCGTGAGAAAGCTGCTGTCTCTTACCGGCGAGCTCAAGCAGCAGATCAACTCTCGAAGTTGAACAACACGACTTCGAGACCTCCTCAATCTTTTGAAGTCGGCTCATTGGTGATGATGCGGAGAGCCAAAAGATCAGGAGGACGCGGTGGATGGCGTGGCCCGGTTCGCGTAGTTTTGCGCGAAGGATCAACCTATTGGTTGGCCTCAGGCGCGTCACTTATACGCGCAAAAGCAAATCAACTTCGAAAGTGCACTCGACCTGAAGAGGCTGTTGCCATCACCACCGGTGCTGCCGTGTACAAGTTCCCGGTGACCGTGGAGAACCTCCTCAGAGGGTTCCGTGGCAAGCAGTATGAGGACATCACCGGAGATCAACCTCCCCGCGAAGCCTTGGAAGACACTGTTCAAGCTGAAGTGCGCGTGCCGGCAAGGCCGAGGCGCTCTGGTGAAGATTATTGGGAGGTGCAGGGCGACTGGTTGGTTCGAGTTCACTTGGTTCCAAGGTTGGCTATGCTTGTGCCGAGCAAGACCAAGAACATTCCAATTCCTGAGGACCAGCTCACTGGGGAACGTAAGACGCTGGTGAAAAGTGGTGAGAACACACAGACGATCGAGGACAACTACCGGAATCACGAGAATCCGGCACGGTGCCTCCTCGACCGATGGACCGGGGAAACAAGGTTCCGTTTGAAGGATGAACATCCCGCCGTCAAACGACTACGTGGTCAAGGTGATCATCCTGCTCTACCTCGATCTCAACGGGAATCTCCTGAAGGGGTCCCGAAAGTCAAGAAAGAGGTGATCATCGTGATCATCAACCAGGTTCTAGTAGTGATGTTTTAGATCCTCCTGCTCTACCTCGATCTCAGCGGGAATCTCCTGGGGGTCCTTCTTTAAATGATGTACCAGGTTCGTTGGTCCCAAGTACAGAAGATGTACCAGGTTCGTTGGTCCCAAGTACACCTCCTCCAGGCACTCCAGTACCAGGTACACCTCGTGGTCCAGTTGCCGGAGACAGTGGTTCTAGTCGGTGTCATGTTCCAGAATGCGCACTTCCAGGGGGACATCGGTTACCTCACGTCGATGCTGGTGGCAACAAGTTTGTCTTTGACCGAAGGACGTCAACAGCGGTGCCAGTGGAGGACTCAGGAGAGGACACGTCCGTGCAGTCTGGAAGCAGTGATTCCGAGCTGGTACCAGATGAGGAAGGACCCAGGTCAGAGAGCCGTTTGAAGAGAAAGAGTCCCGAGGCTCCAGAGGACATGGGCTACATGTTTGAGATCCCCATCGAGACTTGCGACTTCAAGCGCTTGGTGGACAAGCCACGACACGCCGAGGCGTGGCTTTCAAAGAAGATGATGGACAAGGGTCGCGAGGTCAGCTGGTCCAGTCTGACAATCGACCAGAAGAAGGAGTTTGATGGCTCGATGGCGAAGGAGATCTCGAATGTTATTCGAAACTGTGCAGTGCGAGCCCTCACGGCCTCTGAGAAGGGCAAGGTCGATGTGCGTCGCATCATGAAGATGCGTTGGGTGCTCACATACAAGTCTGATGGCCGAGCGAAAGCTCGACTAGTCGTGCTTGGATATCAAGCTCCAAACTTGGTTGAGTCCCAGGCGAGTTCCCCCACGTTGAGCAAGCTTGGAAAGATGCTGATCTTGAGCATCGTGGCCAACAATGCATGGCTTCTGGAGAGCGCTGACGTCTCCTCTGCCTTTTTGCAGTCTTTGCAGGACATGGAGAAGGAAGACCTGTTCATATACGCACCGGCCGAACTGGCTGCTGCCTTCGGATCGGATGGATCCGCGGACACAACCGTTCTCAAGCTCACCCGCGCTTTCTATGGTCTCTGCAGTGCCCCAAAGTCTTGGTATGATACGGTGACGGCCACCTTGAAACGCTCAGGCTGGATCCAGCTCGAGTTTGACAAGTGCTTCTTCATTCTTCTGAATGACAAGAAGCAGCTCGTTGGAGTGGCAGGTTTTCATGTCGACGACTTCTTGCTGGGGGGTGCGAAGGACGACCCTGTCTTTGCGCAAGCCAAGCAAGAGTTGCTCAATGCTTTCGAATGGGGCAAATGGGATCAAAAGAGCTTTGAGTTTGCAGGTGCCAACCTCACCCAGAAGGATGACGGCACCATTTTCCTCGACCAGAAGGCCTACACGGAGAAGTGGGTTGAGGAGATCCCCATCGATAATTCGAGGGCCCAGCAGATAAAGTCCAAGGCCACTCCGGCGGAGATCAGCTCTATGCGTGGAGCTCTGGGCACCATCGCATGGCGTGCTCATCAAGTGTCTCCACAGTTCCTTGCAGAAGCTGGAATTCTTTTGAGTGAGATCCCTACGGCCACCGTGGACACTCTTCTGCGGATCAACAAGCTGGTTCGCGAGATGAAGAGGAACGCCGACCAGACGCTCATCTTCCATCCGTTCCATGCCCACTGGCAAGATCTGATTGCTGTGACCTGGGCAGACGCTGCTCAGAACAATCGGGCCAACAAGGGCAGCACGATCGGCATCCTGACATGCCTGGCTCCTCGAGCCATCTTGGATGGTGACGCTGTCTACATGAACATCGTGTCATGGAAGTCTTCGAAAGCTCCCCGAGAGGTTCTGGGTTCAAATGGGTCAGAAGTTCAAGCTATCACCATTGGTGAAGACCTGAACTACCTGGTTCGCTGCGCATGGCTAGAAGCTCATGGTCATCCTCCTCTTCGAGGTCAACAAGCACGTATGGTGCGAGAGATGACTACAGGTGCCCTGGTCATGGACTCCAGGGGGATTCTCGATGCTATGACTAAGAACTGCTCCTCACTCCATGGGTTGCGGAGCAGCAGAGCTGGGTATGAACTTACGATCTCGGTGAAGCAGGCGGTGTCAGCCAAAACACACCTTCGGTGGGTAGCGGGAACAGAACAATTAGCCGACGGCCTCACAAAGGGCAAGGCCCGCGGCATACTGCTTCGTCTACTTGGTGATCGACAGCGCTGGCGGCTCGTCTACGATCCAGAGTTTACAGCCGGACGCAAGCTCTCAAAACGAGAGCAAGAAAAGCGGATCCGGGAAGTCGAACAGAACTTCATTCTGTGCGTTAAGAACCTTGCAGAGCAAGGAAACTTTCCATGGGATGATGTCGTGGAGCTTCCAGATCCCGAGGACATCACATTCGAAAGACTCAGAAGTATGACTGGTGCAAGTACCAGGGAGTGCGAGGTTACATGAGCCTTTCGCAGTGTGTCGTCCGCAGGGCTGGGGCTCGAGCATGCTGAAGCTAGCTGCGGAGAGAAAACAAGGGCAGAGCGTGCCTTGAGTTTCTAGTGGCGTTAGTGTGCCACTTTCACGGGGTTTAGGACTTGGGGGTCTTCGGGCGTTAGTATAGGGACCTTGAGAACTACCTATATTATTTTGGGGCTCTCTGTATTATGAATATAGTATATAGTATACCCCAAAACCTATTCTATTTAGTAAGGCGTTTATTTTACGGTTCAAGCCTAAAGTTTCGGCTTTTCGGTTCAGGGGCGCTCCGGAGACGCAAAGGGCAGTTTGAGGTTTTAGGGTGCAGGGCCCCTGGGCCGAGCTCAGAGCTCTTAGGCGTATGTCTGGGGCGTCCAGAAAGCTTCGGGTTCAGAGGGCTTCGACTTGTAAAGTTCCCATTCCAAGTCCAATCTTGAGGAACCCCAGACCCTAAACCCGTTGAACCCCCAAAACTTAAACCCCTAAACCCCAAACCCTAAACCCCTAAAGCCCCCAAACCCTACTTAGACCCCTAAACCCTAAACCCTTGGTTCGGGTGTTCGAAGCCTTGAACCTTAGAGTTGCACTTCAGAGTCGTGAGAGCCGAGCCCACGACGTCCTCGACAGAGCTTACCCTAGATTCCCAGCGCCTCAACTTCTGTTTGGGTTTAGGGTTATAGGGTTAAAAATCACAACTCCTACCTAAAACGCTGAAGCACAGGATTTTCGAAATCCGAGAAGCCATATGTACAAACAGCACGATCAGAGTCTAAGCCTTTGCCTTGCATGGGTCCTTGACTTAGTAGCTGAATAGATAGCCTTTAACCTGTTGGGGTTTACATAATCCTACTATAACTCAAAAGGTTAACCTTTTTTGGGCTAGGGTACTCAGCCCCTAAGTTGCCAAAGGCTTCTGCTCCCCTGACCTGGAAGCCCTTCGGTCAAGCATGCCTTACAGCTCCTAAACCTCAACCCCCCTCCCCCCCCCCAAGCAAAAACCTGAAGCCTTCATCCCAAAATCCTAAGCCCTACCTAGACCCCCCAGCTACCCTCTAATATACCTTGAATACCCACTATTTCGAAGCATAAGGGCTCTATTAGAGGCCACTTGGGGGTGTCCGGGTAAACCCCTCAACCCTGCTTAGGTCGTCGACGCCAAGCTTGAACGCATGGGGCGTGAGCCTGAGAGGTGTCCTTGCGCAGCGACTCTGACTGTTTTTGTGAAGGCCATCGGCTCGTCCTTTATGGATGCTTTTGCGAGTTGCTTAAGAACTTTAAGGGTGCCTTGAAGTGTTCTAGACGGGTTTGGTTCAGGAGACCTCTCTCTCTCTGTAGAATATAGAAAAACATGAACAAAAAATAAGCAAACATATTGATGTATGCATATATACGTATATATGTATATATATATATATATATATGTATGTATATATATATATATACATATTATAAACATGGGTTCGGGGTCAGGTGGTCTCAGTTGTGCTCATCCTTGAACTTCTTGTGCTTGCTGCATGTAGCATCGATCAAGCAGGAGACCTTGTGTCGGTCAAGATGCGTCCACGCCAAGCCCGGTAGCCTGATGTCTGCCAGAGGTTCGCAGGTGTGCCCGGCTGTGACTCCTGGATTTCCCATTGCCCTTGGCCACGAACTTGAGCTGCCTCACATCCCTGACACCTCGTTGCCGGGGGGGGCGGGGGCGGGCATTCCGAAGCACTTGGTCGCTGCTCTTGCTCCCAGAGTTCTAGAGTCATGTAGTCCTTTAGAGCTTAGGGACTTAGTGCCGCAGGGTGTTGTAGGGGGCCGGGTTGTGGTTTTCCACTTTTGCGCCAGAAATTGCGTAGACTTGAGCATGCCCTCTGATACACCCCAAACCCTCAACGCAAAACCCCTAAGCCCCTAAACCCTAAACCCAAAACGCTCAAACCCTTGGAAGCCAAGACTCACGCAGCATCGGAGGCCTCCTCCTGTCTCCTTCCGAGAGCGCGTGGGTAGGCAGCGCACGGGCAGCCACCAGAAAGCCCGACTAACGCCCAGATGTGTTTAGGGTTTAGGTTTTATTTGAGTGTGTATGGTTTTTGTCTAGGGTTTAGGATTTATTTGAGTGTATATGATTTGGGTTTAGGGTTTGTTTGAGTGCGTATGATTTTTGTTTAGGGTTTAGGGTTTGTTTGAATGTATATATGTTTTTGGTTTAGGGTTTATTTGGGTGCATATGATTTTTAGTGTTTAGGATTTAATTGGGTGTATATGAATTTATGGGAGCCTGGGGTTTAGGGTTTAGGGGTTTAGGGGTTTAGGGGTTTAAGGGCCTAAGGTAAGCAACTCAGGGCTTAGCAGAAAACTTGATGCACTGCGTCTGCTCGTTGTGAAGCTGGGACATGCTCGTCTCCCATTTCTAGGAGATTCCTGTGGAACCCGAACCCCTGAATCGTAAGCCTTGAGAGTTCTCCCAGTTCATTATCTCCAGTCGTCCAGCCGCTTCGGTACCCTTCTGAACTCTTTAAACAGGGAAATCGTGCTCTGCGCCTCCAAAGTCACAAGCCCCAAAACCCTTTCTACAAAGCTTGGGCAGGTTCGCCAGAGATTGGGCTGGCAACGGTGGGGTGTGGCTGGCTTGTTGAAGCCATATTTGATGCAGTTGAGATCGTTTAAGGCTCCAGGTCGAGACGCCACCTACGACTACTACGACTGCTGCTGCTTGTGCTACTACTGGTGCTACTGCAACTACTACACCTACATACTACACCTGCACCTGCACCTGCACCTGCACCTGCACCTGCACCTACACCT
>CAJNDV010012858.1:0-34007 GCA_905221635.1 Symbiodinium sp. CCMP2456
AGTAGCAGTTTGTAGAGAATGCACGTAGTGCTGTAGCGCGTTGTGCAGCTTCACGCCGAGCCTTTAAGGCTTGTTCTCGAGCGGTCGCAAAGCGTCCTTTCTACCGGACGCTGCGCTTTGAATGAATGAAAAAACACATCTCCTCGACTCGAGTCACGGATCAATATGTCGCAGGATTCCTCGTTCTCGACCTCCCGAGTGGTCGCCTTGGCGCGGCATTTGCCAGCCTTGGCACACAACTTACCACCTTTTCAAAATCCCACTACTCCAACTGTTGTCTCTACTGCCCTTTTACGCCCTAGAGGAGCCGTGTCACGCCGTGTCGTTCAACAGGAGGGGGCCTTTCAAACTGAAGGAGGGGCCGTGGGCGTGGGGAGGTACGGCAACACCGGCACAAATGTTGTTCAAGTTGGTCCTCAGGCCAACGACGTCCTGTGCTCAAGTAGTTTGCAGAGCAGACCATCGACTGTAGGCGTGGTTGACCTGAGCCTGTGTGTCAGGCGGGCTAGGAACCGAAAGCCATGTGAATGTGGCAGCACGCGGTCTCTGAAATGCTCTCAAGTTGCTACGGCCGAGCCAGCCAGACGTCCGAGCATCTTTCCTCAAATCTTCTCGAATCGCACATCCAGCGAAGGCACAAATCAACATTGCAGGTAGTACACCGCGACATGACTGTTGCTCTGTATCCTTGTTCCATCTGTGCATGAGGAATCCTTGCGCTTCGCTCCCGCGCATCCGAACGGGGTCTTCTCACTTCGATCAATGCCCCGCTCTATTCCGAAACACGTGTTTGGGTAAACCTTGCATTCGCCTTTGCGCAAGCGGCGCAGGCGGCGCAAGCATGCATGCGCTCGAAGGCTGCCCGCGCTGATTTCACAACCGAGCTCCCGCTAATCGCTCTCATAGTTCTGTCACAGTACTGTGACAAGAAACCGCCAACAAGACGCAGGCCCGTCGTCGAGGACTAGGTCGACCAGCGTGCCGTCGGCCGTCGAAGGTGGAAAACTGGAGCTCTGCTTACGTGCCACAAGCAGCGCCATGCTGGAGCACTGCAGCCATTGGCATCTTCGGTGTCATGACACAGGCCAGCGCAGGTCCAAAGCATGTGGCATTGGAACTAATCGCGCTTCAGGCTCTGAAGCAAAGACCTTGCAGTCGCCTTCACTCCGCAGCCGTATTTGAAGTTCGTGGGGCCACGACCTGCTGCCATGCACGGCACCATAACTCCAGGCAGAACTGCAGAGCACAGGCAGCAGAAGGAGTTTATGTCTTGTGCGGGAACTGCCACGGACTAGAGGAGAAACACCACTTGCTAGAAGCCGAATGGTGCAGCGACAGCAACTCTATCCTACACAAGCAATGAATGATGCGAAGAGCGCCACCAGCCCATGCACTGGAAAGGCAACTTGGCACAGAAAAGGCCCCAGCTTGCCGAGCCTAAGCGCTGTTGATCAGCCTGATGCCCTTATCGGCACAAGCGAATGTTTGGCCGTGCCTGAGATCTTCCGCACGATCTGCCTCCACCCACGACTCTGAGTCGGCATGAAAGATGAACGGCGAAGCAAGGCAGACACGATGATCAGAAATCACTGGAACTTTCTCAAGGACAGCACTGCAAAGCCGAAGACAAGGACAGTGCTGCCACTTCATCAAACTCACTGGAACTTTCTCAAGGACAGCACTGCAAGGGCGAAGACAAGGACAGCGCTGCCATTTCATGAAGCTTAGATGCAACGGTCCCTCCGCTCAGTCGTTGCCGTAACACCAGCAGGAGTACTCTTTCCTCTTTGCAGGTGGTAGCCCAATCTTGCTGCGGCACATCGGGCTGCCATGGCATCTCAACGTCTCGCAGGCTGCCTGCAGGCTGCCAGGCGACCCCAACAGCCTACGACGCTGGCTACTCGCTTCGAGGCGTGTGTCTCGATGTGCCCATCTCCAGCATCAAAGAAGTCGCGAACTCCAGCGATGTTATCACTTCAAAGGGAATCCGGGCACGGATGGAGCTCGCATAGACTATGGCGAGGCCGATGACGCCCCAGCCTTGGCAAGCTTTCTCGGAAACAAGATGGATTGCTATGTAGGTGTCTCGGTATATACTATTGTCACACAGGACACATTACACACTACGCAAAATGATTTGCAAACAAAGTCCGGCTGCATGTGCTCGCGCCAGCTTGGCTTCACAAGCGGCGGAGCCTTTGAACGCCACAGGCGACGCAGTTCGTGGCGCATCCTACAGTTGAGCCCGGCATGCTCCCAAACATAGGCTTCAGGGTTTAGGTTTAGGGTTTAGGGTTTAGGGTTTTTCCCTCTCGCTTAGGGTTTAGGGTTTAGGGTTTAGGGTTCATATTACACCGTTCTGGTTGTTGAGCAGCTCGGCAATATCGGAAGGAGCAACAAAACATGATGATAGACTGACCAAGCATCCAGCATCAAGCGATGTCGTAGCATCTTGTGTACCACGACCGGGTTGGCAGCAACGAGCCATGTATCTCGAAGCACCTTAGTTGATAGCCCTCGGCCTGCCAACAGCCCCAAGCCTCACACCAGAACCTCCAAAACAGGGTGTTTGTGGCTTCGCACTAGGTTGGGGAGAGGGGTGTTGCGGCTTCCATGGACGGAGAGCCTCAGCAAGCTCAAAGAGATGTACTGAACGGCCAAAGCAAAAGCATGAGTTTAAGACTGCTCCTGCTTGTTCAAGATGCAGGGCCTGGATTGAACTGCAAATCCACCCCCAACGAAGCGGCAAGGCGAGGCGCATGCCGCAATCCCGAGCCCGCAAGTTTCGCCATAAGCAGGAGCGGCAGCTCTCGGATGCCCGGAGATTCTGAGACCCTCTACGCGGTCTCCGAACCCAATTGTCTGGAACCGCCATGCATGCATTGAAGCAAAACGTGAACCCTGGCAACAACGACACATCTCACGTCACTTGGTCGCTCTATGCTTCCTATTGAGCTTCAAGTCGAACTATCTTCAAGCAGCGCTTCAATCACCTATCTCGGGCTTGTGCCCCTCAGCTTCCAAGTACCGACACCGCGGGCCTTTCTTTTCATGCCTTGACGAGTTCTTGTGGTCAAACTAGTTGACGAATGTCTCAGGATGATTCAGCACTGCAGCAGCACATCGACATTTGGCCATCACATCCTTTAGCAGGGCTCTAGCCAAGCAGACTTTTCGGGTTCGTTTGAAACCAGTGGAGGCCTAGACCTGCCCTGGCCCGGTGCCGGGCACGCATGGCTGCAGCGTTGAAAGCGGCAGCTACGGATCTCAGGCTCTTGGCTCTTTCGTCGGGACGACGAGGTGAAGCGTGCTGCCAACCTGCAAACCACCTCAACGCGTCGTCCAGCGCATGACACATCTTCCAACATGTGCAAGTGAAGCAAAGAAGCAGTCATGTGACTCGGGCCTTCGTGTGTTTGCATGTGCTGTGCCTGACTATTTCGAGGACTATCGAAAGAACACATGTTGTGGACCCCTACCTGAGCAACTCCCTGCTGCATAGTTGCTATGTCGCCGGTCGTCGGGCAAGGGAGCCCCTGCGAACAGCAACTTCATCTGTCCTCAGCATCACAGACTTGATCGTCTCGCTGGTACGTCTCCGTTCAGCTTGTTTGTGAAGACAATACCCCCGACTGCCCGGCATGCCAATTTAGGCGATGCTTCCGTCCTTCCCTTTCTGAAGTCGTGAAAGGCTTCGTGCCCGCGATCCTTCATCGTGGCTACAGGCAGGTGTTCTTAGAAAAGCCGTCCAAGTGGCTCCCAATCCACTGGCATCTACGACCCTCCTGAAACTTGTCCATGTGCATGCCGAGAGGCGGATGGATAGCCCAGTGGCCTCATGCGCACGGCAGCGATACCTCGGCCGAGACAAATACACCAGGCTGGGTGGCGGATGGTCGGATGGCCAGAGGCCTTTCATCGTTGAGTAAGGCGGGGAAGGAAACGCTATTGGGAAAGCGCGTCGCGGTCTGTGAGCCTGGGTGCTGATGCTTTGGAGCTTGTTTCCGCCCTGATCGGAATCTGGGATCGGACTTATAGGGCACCTGCTGGCTCACCCAAGCGTCTGCACAGTCTTGCCAATCGGCACAAGTAAGAACTACGCGGCAACTATTACCTAGTAGGACTGCTGCATCGCTTTCCGAATCGATGAACACTCAGATGAGTAGCCACAGGCCGACTTCGCAATGACCTCGGCATGTAATCGGGCAGGCACAACACTCGGTTCGAGGTCTGGGTTGCGCTAGGGGCAGCTGCTAAGAATCAAGGGCGTGACTTAAAAGAGCCGCTTGGAAACTGGCCACTGCTTGGGGGATGCTGATGTGCACCAAGCAGCCATAGGGAATCTCCACGGTCTTCTCGATCTTTCCCCCTGCTTGTCCCATCACAGAATGCGCTTAAAGAGTCTACCGGGGTGTCCTCTTGGCGCTACGACCCGCCCCCACACGAAAACAGATTGAAAGTGCAAAGCCTAACGAGCCTGGGGAACTGAGGCTTGCACCCACGACCGTTTTGACGAAGAGCACCCGCTTGTGTCGCTCACAGCGACGTGAATCCTCGGAAGGGGTCCTCCGCCACCTCTAAGTCTAATGACTACTTCTGGCAAGTGTCGCAGTTGTACTATAAACTGTCCTTGCGGTGTATCTTTGCCGCGAACTTACCGCTGAGCTCTTAATCCATACTCACAGATATCATGACAGCTGGCGAATGCTCCCCCGTTTTGGACAGGAGCTTTTTCCGTGGGTGGCAAGCCTGTCTCTTGATGAACTGTCACAGGATCAGAGCTCCAAGCTCAACTGATGCCAACCTGAAATTTCTACGAAATCAATGGGCCGCAGATTTGCGCAGCAGCACCGCTTTGGATCAGCTGCCTAGTTTTCAACTCAGCAACTCACCAGCTACCTGACAAGTGGAGCACTCAGCGAGGATGCAGTTGCCTCGCCTTGGTCCTGGAGTACCCAGCAAGCGCTGCATCCAAGCGAGACGAACCCCAAATCGCACCATGCCCGGGTTCCAACCTGTTCGAGCCGAAAACCCCGAGTAAGCTAACCGACGTGGTCAACATGATGAGGAGTCCAGGGGCATTCAAGCTTTCGGAACGGAGCTCCTGGTAGCCCTCCACGATCCAAGCCCCGGAATTCAGCAACTCGGCCTCCACTCAGAGGCTCCGATTTCGATTTCCGAGTTAAGACTACCGGACTACCAATAGTCAGCTGATCAGCTCGTGCAGCTGGAAGAAGCCCAGGGATGCCGAGTGATCAGACTCTGATACGTGAAACCGTGAAGATGAAACTCGCCTGGCCTTGGGCAGCCATAGTGGCGACAGGCTGGGTTGCTGAGCCATGAACTTCACGAAGGAGTACATGCCGCCATAATCAAACTCCTCCGACTGCCGCCGCAACCGGCACGAACAGAAGCAGTGTCTTCTGCATGGCAAGTTCAAGCTTTCGATATGTGCTGAGGCCAAGTCTCACATCTGTGCTACCTGGACGAGCTGATGACTCAACGGAGGTACAGCCGCCCTGGAACAACAGGAAGTTTACTCTTTTGCTGACAACACCAACAACGGCAACATGACGTGTAAAGCGTAAAACAGGACAACAACCACAATGCCTGAGAAGCTCTCCAAATGGACAAACGAAACCAAGATTTTCGCACGAAGCCCGGATTTTCGTAATTGTGATGGCGATAGCACTAGTGATGTTGACGGCGGCGGTGATGATGGCGTATTCTGATGCTGAGGCCAGTCCTTGCTTAAGCGTTGCCACAACTGCTTTTCATACGACGAGCACTACTCACGTAAGCAGCAAATGAATTATTTTACTTCGAACATCCCCATTCTACAGTGATTCTACAGATAGTGCATTCGGGGGCCACGCGGCCACCTAACAAAACATAAGTGTTCGATTCACGTCATTCGACGACCCACGCGGTCACACCACCGACTGGCGATACGGACATGGCTGTATACATAGCAAAACATGTGTTCGATTTAGGTCGGTGGGCGATCCATGGGGTGACACCAGTGACCGGCGTTGCGGACGTGGGGTCCCCGGCCACCTAGCAAAACACAAGTGTTCGATTCAGGTCATTCGACGATCCATGGGGTCACACCACTGACCTGCGTTACGGTCGTCGTGGGGTCCCCGCGCACGTAACAACACGCGTGTGTTCGATTCCGGTCATTCGACGATCCACGGGATCACACCACTGACTGGCGTTACGGTCGTGGGGTCCCCGTACACGCAACCCAGAAAAAAGTGTCGGATTCATGTTATTCGACGACCCCTGCGTGGGGTCACACCACTGGCTGGCGTTAAGGTCATGGGGCCCCTGGGTGGGGCAATCCAGACAGTCTCACGGTAGTCTTTCGGCGCTCACACTCGGACACTCCAGGCGAGGCATATGGCTCCAAGTCTGCAATGAGGTGAAACATGTATCACGAGAAGGGCCCTGACAACACACGACATACCGAGTAAAACCTCTAAAAGGGGAAGGGGTGCAAAGCTCCCCGCGCCGAGAGGCGCACCCCTGTTTGGGGGCCTTGTGGGGGCTCGTAAAAGCAATGGTTGCTCGGTGCATGGAAGCAAGACAAAGTATGGTAGCACGATGCATGGAAACCAATCCGTAAACAGGACCTACAAAGTGCACTCACCGGAGCTTCCCCCTGTCTCTATGTACAGGGCAAAGGTCGTCGGGTTCTGTTCCCCCGAAATGAAGAGGCCCAGATTTCGAACCAAGAACTGTACCTACTAGAGAACACAATCACAGCATGCCGAGTACAGATAAGCAGGTCAAGTGGTTCTACTAAGAGTCCCCCGGCCCTTGGTATCACGAGGCTGAGTGCAAACATGAAGGTCTCTCTCTCTCTCTCTCTTTGCTTTGCTTAGGGCTTGGGGCGGGAGCAGCCCTCCCTCTCTCTCTGTTTTTTCTTTCCTTTTCCTCAGGGCTGTGGTGCAGGGGTTTCCCCCTACACCGCGCTCCCTCTCTCTCTCTCTCTCTCTGTCTCTCTCGTCAACAACAGTTTGCGACCGCATCTGATTTTGTATTTGATTTGGTATTGCAATTATGACCTTTACCGTCGCAGCGACAACACTGCAACCTTAGTAGGAATAGGAGCAGGATGAACAGCATCAGTACCACGAAGCAGGCAGAGCGCAAACAAAGACAGTAAGCAGAAACATAAACACGATGCAAAGGAGTGGCCATGAAGTCACGAAAACGATATGACATTAGCAACCACGGTAAGAACAACCCCTGTACTCCGACAACCGATGCAAGATTGTGGCCGTAGCAAGCCCAAAATCGATAACAAGATTAGACAGTGTCGGCGTGCGAATCTGTGCAGACTTTGATTTCTGCCACTTGCCCTGCTTGCTCCGTTTGACCTTTCTGACCCGCCCAGGCCACGGCCGAAGAGACAACAAGGAGATATGCAAAAACTAGAACAAGGCTCTAAGTGCAGCACATTCCAACACTAGAGTCATCTGCACTGGACGCCCGAATACGATTACACAGAGCTAAAAAATAGGACCATTTGAAGGATGAAGCTAGAAATCGCAAAGATTCAACATTTGAAGTGAAGCTTTGTCCAAGCGGCGCAGATGCTCTTGAGGAAACCACGACGGTCGGGGCGCTGCTTGGCAGCATAACTCGGCTGGTGAGTGTACAGGGGGCCAAGATAGTTGGAATAGAGTTGTGGGTTTACAATCCTCTGCTTGAAACTCTGAGTCCCATGTATTACCCTATGCATGCTGTGATCAAGCATTAAACTTACCAAGTCCAGTGCTGCAACACTGCAAGCTCGAAAGCCATTACTCTTGCAACCTCTTCTGCTCTCCGAATCTGCTGTGTGATCGGCCAATCGAACTCAAGCTGGGCGACTGGTAATGGAACTTGCAGTCCTCGAACTGCCTGGGAAAGTCACAGGCCTACAAGGGATTTGGCGCCAAACGCTCAATGCCACCTGGGGTGAACTGCACAAACCCTGTAGATGACCATGTAACGACAATAACACAGCTTCATCACTCCTCTCGGAATCGAAGCTACATCCATCAAGCCCACCCTCATCCGAGAAGCAGGTCTGCGGGTCTTAGCAGGCCCAGCAAATCCAGAAGCTGTGGATCCTGGATCTTCCTGAGACACTGGTGCCCTGCCATCTTCGGCAGCTGCAGCTCGAAAACGGCTTGCAAGAACAGAACTGACAAGCCAGGGGAGGCAGGAAAAAACTTTGATGCTCTGGGTGCAACCGAAACACTCGGCCCGCGGAAGCAACGACTCAGGATTCCTCAGGTTCGGCTCGCGGGGGGCACTTGTCCAAACGAGCATGAAAGAAAGGCTCTACGGCAGATTCCAGTGCTCGAATCTTCGCTCTGACAATCTCGAGAATCTCTGAGACTTCCATGGGTTGGCAATCCGTATGAAGCCTTCACAACGTGGGCACTGCGACCCGCCTGCATTTACAGTGACCTCGTACGTACTTCGTGGTAGTGCAGGGTGGCTGCTGCTTCTGGGTTGATGCCTGTCAGCGAAATGTTCGACTCAAACCCCATCCGTCCAGACATGCGAGACGACCAGTTGCATCACATGACCCCCGGCACAACTAGTAACTAGAGAGCTCGAACAGTTGCGGGATACTTCATATTTTGCACACTTACTCTTTCCGGGACATGGAGTGTTGGCTATTCTGCGATTGCTGCCTGGCTTCTTGAGCGTGTCCATATACGCGTCTTTGCCTGTCATGCAAAGCCCACAGTCCAACAAGGTGATGCTCCGGATAAGCCCATATGGTCATCCTTGAGCTACGCTTCGCAAACACGTACACGGCCCTGTCTGCGAAAGAAGCTAGCGTCGCAACCATGGTGTCCCCTGCTTGCCTTCAGCAACCACATCGTGCAGCAGCAGATGAAGTCGCCAGGTGCCTGTGGCGACACAGATCGTGTGTCAGAGCCTCATGCCACACTAAAAACTGAAACCCGGTTCACAGGTTTGACACTGAGGGTTCAGCCGAAGAGGATAGCAATGCCAATCTGTTGGACAAGCTGTGGAGAAACTTGTCGAAGCAAAAGCAGTACCTGTGGATGGAACTTGCACAACATGCTGAGCAGTGCAGTGAGGTGGCTTTGTTCATAAAAAACCTGAGCAAGTCCAAAAACGAGTGTGTATGTATGTATGTATGTATGTATGTATGTATGTATGTATGCATGTATGTACGTATGTATGCATGCAATGTGTTTCCGGTATGCTGTATGCATGCACTGAAACTTAAACACATAGTTACACGTGCATATATATATATATATATATATATTTGTGTGTGTAATGTGTATATAATGTGTAATGTGTATATACAGATGTATACATACACATATACCTGTACAGATATATATATATATATATATACAATTATATATACATATATCAGCCCCCCATGAACTATCGATCAGGTTCGACGCGAGCACGCACTTAACGGCAGCAACGTACTCTTCCAATAAAAGGCCAACTTTTTCCGAGTGCGAAGATGGTGTTGGTATGAAAAACCAGCTTTTTCATATGGAAAACCAAAAAACAAAAAAATATTTGGGAAACAATACGGCCAGACTCCAAAAAAGTTGTTTTTTCCTACGGAAAAACAACTACTTTTCCTGCCCAAAACCATCTTTTCACTGAAACAAATGTTTTTCAGCAGACCCGGCTAAAACGGGAAAACATCGCCACTTATGCTCAGACGGGTTCTTGTCCAGGTTGGTGGAAAACCGTAGGAGCAAGATTAACCAACCTATACAAAATACAGCTAGCCCCACGCCATCATCGTTTGTGTCTGTGTCTAGGTGTGCCTGTGAGCCCGCGCGTGCACGCGCGCGCGTGCCTGCGCGCATGTGTATGCGATCCTGTGCGTGCGTGCGTGTGCGCGTGCATACGTGCGTGCGCCCGTATGTATGTCCGTGCATGCGTACGTGCATGCGTGCGTGTGGTTTGTTTTCATATACATGGAAGGATAGATAGACAAGTAGACGACAGACATATATATATACATATATATATATAGTTATAGGTATCGATATCTCCCCTGTCTGGCAACACAAGGTCCCAACTTCGACCCCTCGGAAAATTCCAGGGCCATGGCATAGCGCGCGAGAAGGCGCTCGTAAAGAGCGAGTTTGGCAGGGGCCGTGCGCTCCTGAGCTCTAGAGCCACAGTCGCAGCCCACCAGACCAGTCGTTGTAGTAGCTTGGGATTATGACGATGACTAGTGTGATTCTGCAAAGATTGAAACTAGCATGAAGGTCATTTTAAATCTTAATCATCAGTAAAGTCGCAGGTTACTATTGTGGGTGATGTTACGTTTGGTTCTCAACACCTTCGCATGACATGCACCACGGGCCAAGCTTATGCACCTGTCTGTCGGACACGGAGGCGGGGAGCATGTTTCGGGTAGGGAGGAGACTAGAAATACGGTCTCTCAACTTGTGAACCGTAAGGGAAGTCAAGCGCCTCAAGAGAGTGAGGCAGCACGCTCAAGTAGTGTAGCGGAGCCTAACCACAGGTTCTCGATAATGGCTGTGCAAAACCCAGCCACGTAGCTCTGGAGCTTGGGGCGCGGCTTGGGGAATTTACGGCTTTTATGTCCTGGGTTCTTTCTGGGAAAGTTCGATGAGTTTCGGATCGAATTTCGGTCGGACTGATGCATTTCTTGTTCCGTCCTTATGCAGAATCCGAATCGAAAAAGCAACATCCAAAACACTGACCTTACAAATGTCTGAAGATTTGCTTGAGACTTCTTGGCTGGTCGAACATCTATATGGTTTTGAATGCCTCCCGCCTAGCTTGGGGCTCTCAGTGCTTTGCAAGGCCATGATGTGCCTAGCATACTGCACTCCAGTAGTGAGCCAACATCCGACCGAAAAAACACTATCTATCTTTATGCGTTGGGGGCGTCTCGTGGCACCGACACACTGTTACAAGCATAATCCTTGTCGCACAGGAAGTACTGTTGCGGCCAGGCGTCGGCCACCTCCCGTGCTCGTGAAGGAAGACTGGCCCAGTCCCCGCGTGCTCGCTGCACGCTGGGGATAAACTCAGACCAGAAAGCTGCGACCTCTGCGCCACGGAGGATAACTTGCTTGCTTCGCTCACAGTCCACCGGTCAGGACAACATGGGTCGAAAGTGCAGAAACAAAGAGGTGTTGCATTGGCTGTGACAGGCCACAGCCGCATCATCGTCAGAAGCCAAACCGAATGTTTTCTGGCGTGATTTCGGCACGTCTCAGGGTTCTTGCTGTGCTACATGTTTGAGCTCAGCAAGTTGCATATCCTTCTGTCGATGTGCCTATATTTGTTTTCTATCATCTATCGGGTATGCGCCATACCTCGACGCCTGCGTCTTCACTTGTTTTGCTTCTGCTAGATCTCCTGTGCGTATGTGCGTTGACTGTACCAGCATTCTCTCAGTCACGACCCAAGCCGGTAGTCTAAGTACGTAAGTCACGACAAAACAAATAACAAAAAGACGCTAACGAAACCAAAAAAAACAAAAGAACCAACAATGTATATATAGCTATACATATTAATCTATTCATCCCTGACTGTCTGTGCCGGAATGCTGCTATGCCAATTACTATTCGTCCTGGTACGTCTTAAGGCAGATAGAGGTTCAGGATGCTTCAGGACTACTTGGCTCTATCTAGCTATTATCGACTTGGTAAAAACTCTAAACTCCAAACGCCTGCCGGGCGTTGAGGCAGATTTTGTGTCTACGTGCGTCCACGTACGTGTACTGCTCGGCATGTCGTCTCTGAGACTTCGGATCGTCTGCCAGGACCGTGCTTCCTCTCTTCCCGAGAATATGTCAGTGCTCATGCTTCAGCCGTCACTCCTTCCGGAGCTCATTTCTGTGCTTGGTGCCTCTGTGCGATGCAGGGCGAAGTGTTTCGAGACTCATTGGACATCGAGAAAGGTTGAGTCCCAGAGCAGGGGTCGTCGCTCTTCTGCATGACTCCGAAGAGTCAGCATGAACCCCGGCCCTGCTGCACCTGCACACACTATGAATCCTCACAGTTGGAACTCGGGGAGCGCTGCCACTAGTCAGCCGTGGACAAAACCAAAACTGCTGGTTCAAAGTGCCGGGGCCTCGTCCTTGCCGATGCCCTCGCAGACAACCGCTGCGTCGACATCACTCGGGTCACTGGCACGGAGGGCCTGCAAACGGGCTCGAACTCAGGCTGTCGTCTCTGCTGCGATTCAGGGGCCTGTTGCAGGCGGGACATACCTGGAGAGGAAAGCCGGGGTTTCATCAGTGGCGTCTCTGTCAATTTCGTAACCCCAGCAGTTGGATGAAAACATTGGCTTCTCTGGAGAAAGGTGCATAGGCATAGGCCCAAACGCTTCTCCCTCTGGCCTGTACCGGGCCACTGCGGCTTCGCCATACTTCCTTTCATCTGCAAAACAAGCCCAGGAAATCGCACGCTGTGCGCTTGAGGTCCCTGCTTCTCGCAGGAATGACAAACCATGAAAGCTGGCACAGCTTCTCGCAGCTCTTACTTTTTCCTCTCGCAAGACTGGCATCCCCCGAACCCTCCCAGCCGGGCCCAGAGACTCCATCAGTAAAACTGACTCATCCATCGTAATAAGCATTCCTAAACCTGTACAATAATAAGCAAAGCACACAGAAAAAAAACCTGTCATGGTAAGCTAAACCGAGTTCCAAACAAGAACCCAGACTTCGGCACTCGTAATAAGAGGCCCGTAAAACTTCTACAGAAAAGTCTTATGGCAATTTATGCAAAGTCCCGAAACAAGAACACAGATCTGGGCGCGCTTATCTCTGGGCCGTCGTGCGCTCGCTTTAAAAAGAGTGGCAAGGCCTCTTGCCGCAGGATCTGGTAGCAAGCGAGTTGTCCGGAGTGCTTTAAGCTGGCGTAGGCTGCTAACCCCCGTTTCAGTACTTGAGGCGAGGTTCGACCCTAGGGTCAAACTTAAGGCTACACTCATCAGAGCTCATCCACCTTCAAGTTTGGTGCTGTTCGTAAGAACACAATGGCACAATGGTAGAACCTGGTAGAACTTCACAATCCAACAGCCCGACAAGCGCATCATAGAACGATCAGAGAAACCAGAAAAGGAAACCGTACGAAACCGTAAAGCTTTGACATCTGACACAACGAACTCATACTACTCCATGGCAGCGATCCAAGACTGTTCAACTAAAGCTCCTGGGTTTTACGTGAGACGTGCTCCAGGTCCCTACTCTCTCAGAGGGCTTCTTACGACCTCAGCTATGCTCGCAAGTTCTGCCATGGACTTCAAAATCCGATTGAGGATGCCCATAAGTGGTTCCAGGCCGGGGAGCCAGTCCACCAGATCCAGGCCCAAGCTGTACTGGGTCTCCTCGTTGTCCTGGTGGCCAAAAAACCGCCCTCTCGAGTGCTTTTGCACTGTCTTCAACTCAAAACCGGAGACCGGATAGGAGCTGAAGCAGGCCAGCAACTGCAGCTGGCACGCAATGCTTTGCAGCACCCTGAAGGCCCATGCACACTTCTCTCCTGAAGGTAGACACGAATGCTCAGGAAGTCGGTGGGGCAGGCCGTCTCGCAGCGTTTGCAGCCAACGCAATCCTGACCGCGCAGCATCACTATCTCGGGCTTGTTCCGATCCAGGCGCCCCTTTCGAGCCTCCACTCGCGGGGACGAAGCCACCTGCTTGGCTGCGTTGATGGTGGCCGGGACCATCTCAAGCACATCTGTGGGGCATGCACGCACGCACAGAGTGCAGCCGATGCAAGTGTCGTAGATTTTCACCTTTGCTGCACAGAAACGCTCCAAGCCACAGCCCATGCAGTCCCACAGATTTCCGGTTCCCTTGCGACTGGGCACTGCGTGCGAACGCCGTGCCATGGCGGAGGCACGTGCGCTGCGGCCAGCAGCCGCTGCTGCTCCCAGAGCCAGGCCTAAGCACTACCGCTGAGTTCCACTGAACATGCGCATGGCAAGAGCAAGCACCTAACCTCACCTTGCCAAACCGGGCCTAACCTAACACGAAACAACGTGGCATTGCTCTACACGGCAGAACAGTAGAGAAGAGAAGAAATCAGAACAGAACACGCATAACAGCACATCAGATCACACTCCAATACATTACATTGCATTTTATTGCATTGCGTCCTGTTCCATTCCGCTTCATGCCACATCTCAGTCCCAACACTATATTACATTACATTTAGTTACATGACATTACCTCAAAAAACCTTGCGGGCTTGGGCAGTTCTGTACGCAATCGCATCCCCGTTGCTTTGTGATGCTGCCGATGGTGGCAAGCAATCCACGTACGGTGCTGCCTACGGCAACTATTGTATACTGTAGCGATACACTTGCAACAGTCCAAGAGACCTGCAAGAAAGAGGGCGGCCTAGCCTAGCCACACATAAATACAATGACCTGAAAACTTGTCAACCTTCGCTTCTCTCAACAGGACTTCGACAGTATGGATGGAGGCTCTGAATACACTTGTACCGGTTTTAACGAAAACTCAGCGGCAATTTTTTTTGTCAAAGTCCTCCACTGAAAACGACAAAAACACCGCTGGCTTGGGCGTGGCATACTCTGCGTTCCCGCAATTGCTTCAGCTAGCTGTAGTGTTCGACTGCCAACCTATTAGCCCCCCTGCTTCGGCGTAGAGGATGCATGACACACCCAATCATTGACCAGGCGTTCACTTCTGATTGCCCTCGCTGGTATCATCACTACCGGTGTACTTACCGTCTGCATGTTGCGAATTTCGATTCGCCTTCTTCACAATACTAGTACCATTCTTGTCATGATTGCGGTAGTTTCATGAACATCATGACTGCTTTCATTGCTACAAAACATAATGCTACAGCATCGACATAACTCACGGTGCCAGGCCGAGCTACCGGCCGCTGCTGCGCCCGCCATGGCAAAGGTTCCCGCCTGACCTTGTGAGGGTGCAGATGCCTCGATAGCCAGCAGAGCGAAGTGATGACAGCGAAGCAGATATGGCATCAGATATGGGCTGCTGCACGAAGAGTACTGATACTGTATTGGAGGGAAGTCCTGTCTCATGAACCTGGACGATACCCAGTGCAACATTCTCAATTCTCGACCTGAAATCGACTGCCACCAAGGGGCCGCGAGAGATGGGCGCGACATGGACTGCGACTGCACCTGCTTGTCGGCTTGCAGACGAGGACAAATTGAACCAACTGGAGTTGAGCGGATGCACCACGTAGGTGACAGAAGGCTCTTGGAGGATGCTAGCTAGTGCTAGGACGAACAATCACCCTCTGCCCTGCGATGTGCCATCGGGCTGCGGGTCACTACTACTCCCCAGCAGTTACAGCATCCCGCGTCCCCCGCCATCGGCATACACGCACCTGGAAGCCGGCCGGCGCGAAGGCCCAGGGAGCCATGCGCGCCGCCATGGCCGCCGCCGCCGCGGCGAGGCAGAGCCTCAGGGAGCGGGGCGAGGAAGCGGAAGCCTCGAAAAAGGCCCTAAATGACCCCAAAGACTGTCGACGGGTCCCCCGTGAAGAACACGACCCCGGCATGGTCAAGGGGAAAACCTTACTGTCCGGGAAAGCAGCCCTGGTCTTCGGGCCCGGTGGCCATGTAGTGTAGTGTTTAAATGGCAAAGCGAACTGAAAGCGGCAGGCTTCAATTCAGCCTCGGGGCTTGAAGTTCAGCTGCATGGCTCGGGCTAGGATCTACTGGGCACGCGCACAGGGGTGGATTGCGCTGCAAGATGCTGCGAGCAAAGCTGCGGAAAAGAATCGCCTCCGGTGTTCTGTCAGATCGCTTCCTGATATCCTGTTGCTTTGACTCCCGTGTGTTCCTGACCGTGCAGAAGAGAAGAGGCCAAGTTTGGCTCCAAGGTTGCGGGACAAGTGTCATGCTCTGGGTGGAAGCACTCGGCGTGCGGAACCCACCGCTGCCAAATGCTGGGATCAGTTTGACCTGGGTCCAAGCACATCGCCCAACTATGTTTCTGCTCGGGCCTTGGTACCCGTGTGCACGGATCCCAGGAACCTCCTCTTCAGGTGGCCAAGTTCCATCAACGAGTTAAGGGGTTTGAAGTCAGCATCATCAACCAATAGCAGGCGAAGGTCGCGGAGGCACGACCTCGCACAACTGCTGTGCATGCCACCAGTTCCTGAGAAGATGGCTCAGCTCGTAGTCACTGGCAGGACACGACTAGCAGAATGAAACCAACTGCATGACAGGCTGGACAGCTGGAACACTCGCAAGGATCCTCTGTGCGCTCTCATCCTCTGTAAGGGTACTGAGTCATTCTTTGGTTGCGATCAAGCCAGGGCAGCAGTCCCGAAGCCTGTGCTACGCTGCGACACGATGTGAGCACCTTGATTCCACTGCAGGCGGGGCTCCCCGTCTTCTGGTGGTGGGCGATGCTGCACGGGCTCAGCCCGTAGCCTGTGACCTCGGCAGTCGCACTGGGGCCCGGGAGAAGCCTCCACAGTTCGCAGGGCTGAGGCGCGGGCTCGGACGAAAGCTGGAGCCTTCTCTGGGAACGGGTTCCTCAGAACTTGTCACAGACGTGCCAAGGAGACACTGCTAGGCATCGTCAAGCATTCAACACGCAAATGTGCGTCATGCAGCACAAACGTTCAATCAGACCCCCATCGGTCTTTGATCCTAAATTTTAAACGGCAAGATAAAGCAACAAGTACACGGTCCCGTGCCCGCCCAAACAAAGCAAGATGCGATGCAAACAGGCCCAGGACGGACTCCTCCGAGATAGCGCGGCTTGCTTGGACTCGGGAAGCTTTGCAACTCCTCCACGATCCGGATTGTCGCTGTGGGGCCGGAGCAAGTTTTGGGCTTTTTTGTGCCTCTGTGGGTTGAAGCAAAAGCTTAGACTCGCATCGTCAGCGGAGAAGGGGCCTCGCCCTCCAACAAGCGCTGGGCGACGCGGTGCGCGAAGCTCACGGGGGTATAGCCTCGTGACATGAAGCGGCCCTCTTAAGAAATTGACAAGTGGCCACTGAACACTCAAAGGACCCAGTGCCGGATACTGCTGAAGAGCTACAAACTGCAAAGCATGCTGTGCTTCAGGAGGTCATGAGCACTTACACTCGACTTGGCAGCAGAATCAGTCTGAGCATTCGACTTGGGCCTTTGCGACGCTTGCTTCAATGCGGGGCTTCAGACCACAAGCGCTTCCATCGGAAACGAAACCGCTCCAAACGTGAAACTAACAAAAAACATCAGAAGTCGCGTCGTAACCCTGACATTCGCGACTCAGCCCAGACACGTGGCACAAGATAGAAGCCCAGAGACAGTACGGATTGTGGTCCGTCAGGCTGTAAGCAGAGGTAAGGTCACTCTTGCCTTGGGTTGGCCGTGTGGCAAGTACTGCTCCCAACATGGGGTTAACTCACACACCCACAGGCAGCACATCGCCGATCCCTTGCTTTGCTTTTCAGTACGTTGAAGGTCTGTTGCTTGCTGAGCGACTGGTCACCTCGAAGGGGTAGTGTGCGCGGTGGTCCAGGCGCGCATGGTGAGGGGCGAGGCGGCACGGCACGGACTCCTTGCTGTGTGGCTGGTAGCGGTACCTTAGATGCCCCCTGTCTCCACCGGATGGATCATCACCTGCACGTAATAAAAAGATGTTACGACGGGATCAAGGCCCGAGCTGAGGTCTGCCAAGTAGGGGGATATGCGGGATGACAGGACCGCCCGATGCTTTGCGGCTACCCCAAGCAACGGCCAAGCAACGGGTAGGTCTTCCATGTTTTGCCTGGGCATTAGGCAACTGAAAAGAAATCTTCCAGGGGGGGATTGGGACTACAGATGTGCCCCTGATGGCCAACAGGCCGGGTTCACTACATGAGGAGACCATGGACAAATGCATGCTGAGAGGTTTTCCCTGTGCAGCCTAGAAGGGTGTGATTGTCCGCTTGTCTGGTGAAGACTATGTCCAGCCTGTGGTTGACAGAAAGGTCTGTCTGCGGCACTGTGCCGTGCGCTTTGCTATGTCGAACACGCGGCCACGCAATGGCGCGGAGAGTTTGATCCAAGAGCACAAGAAACCCAACTAGAATACGAACGAATGTCTCGCCTGGCACTGGCATCCGTCAAGATTCCTATTTTGAACACTTGATTTCACCTCCCAACACCCGGCCGCACACGGCTTTTTCGGTGCTCGGAACGTCAACATGGCAGAGGCGAAACTTGAAGCGATCGGTCCGACTTGCCGGCAACCGCCCCAAAGTCGTATGGCACCGCAGATTTACATTCACGGAGGCCGGATTGCCAAGTTTGAGAAAGCTGCACGAGCCTGTAGATTTCGGGCTGGGTCTTTCTCAGACTGCATCTGGTCAGCCGTGTGTGGGGGCAATCCGGTGTAGGACTGAGCGCTCAGAGAACTTTAACCCAACTGTTCGGGACCAGTGGACTTCCTTTGTAGCACAGTAGCATGAAGCTCTTGATATCGTTTGGCCTCAAAGGCCCACTTCTTCGAGTCCCGAACGCAGGCGCAGGCCCAAGGCAAGCGAGGTGGTTTGTTCACCCCTCGGCCCCCCGGCCAAAAGCCCAACTGGAGTCCTGCAGCCCTTTCGACAAGTTCACATTTCGGAACTGTGAGGACTGCCTGAAAGCTGCAGAAGATTCACCTGTCAAGCCTGCCTGAAAACCTCTCAGGCAATTCCTGGCTTTTGGCCTACACTTGCACCTTCAAAGAACCGGAAGTCCTCGGCCTCCCTCAAGGAACAGCGAAAGCGCGGCAGGCATATCAGAAGGTAATTTTCCCGAACTAATCTTGAACTGAGTTCCTCCAAAGGTCCACATGATTACTACTCGAAGTCTTGAAGCATGATACCATGGTTTGAGTCATCAGCAGTTACTCTGATTTCCAGGTCCTCGATTTACCCCTGCATCATATGCAACTTCCAGCTGGGGCATCGGATACAGGAAGTGGAAAGCACGTCTTGACTGCAGACAGCGTTGGGTTCGGGAGACCTAGAAGAGGGTAACCTGGCCACTGTCTGGCGGTGCCACGATCTTTGCAGCTTCCAGCAGCTCTTCGACTCAATAATCCCTGCATTTCGCACTTCCCTGCCGGCGATGGCAGCGAGAGCCATCATTTCAACGAAACTCGCGCACGGAAGACACCTTACATCTGCGGCCTTCCCGCGCATGAGAAGGGCCAGCACCGGTCGGAGCTGGAACTTCGCTAGCAAGTTCGCTAGCATCTTGATACGGAGGTGCGGAGATCAGGAGCTCGAGCTGAGAGGCGACAACTTTCTAGATGTTCCATGCGACGGGCTTCAACCAAGTCTTTACATCAATAGCTCCAGCTTCTCATCCCCTCCTCATTTCAAAACGGAGCATCGGGCCTCGGCTCAATGCCGAAGCTCATGTGGCTTGTGCTCTCATGGCTCGCATGGCCGGGACTCCTGAGCCGAGAGGGTAAGTGACCCAAGGTTTCGGCTCACACACAAGGTCTCCTGAGGACCAAGACTCCAGGGCCCGCAAGTTAGGTGCGAATCACAGGCACCAAAGGACTTGAGAGCAGAAGGGAACAATTACAAAAAAGAAATTGGCGCTCTGCTCGTCTTCGGCGCGAACCTATGGAAATGGTGACAGTCTTGGACAAGGCTCATATCTTCCTTCTGCCCGAAGATGAGCCCTATGTGCTCATCAGACGAAAGATTGACACCTCTGCCGGTGGGTTGGGGGTGGGGCCACGACTCCTCACTGGTTCAAGGTACGCCCGGCGCTTCATGGCTAAGGCCACCCTCGCCGCTTGCGGTACACTAGCTAGACACCTGTAGGCCCGCGATCTAGACATTTCAGTGCAGAACCGCAGCACAATGGAATATCCTTCAACCCCGGATGCCAAACGAACACAGGCAAGCGGGCACGAACCGGTCCCAGGTGCCCGTCAGGATCGACACTTGCTCTTTCAGCTGCCGAAGCCTTGGCTCTGCCGAACTGACCGAGTCGCTGCTTGTTCAGTTGGCATGCCTTCCCCTGCAGAAGCATGTAGCTCTATCCATCCATCTATCGATCGATTACACAAACCTCTATCTCTATATCTATCTGTATGTGCATACATGTAACTGTCGATCTATCGGTCTGTCGCTCTATCAATCTGACGATCTGTCGATCTACCTATCTACTTATCGATGTATCCGTCGATCTGTCGATCTAACTATGTATCGAATCTATCTATCTGTCCATCTATCCATCTATCTACCGACCTACCTATCTATCTATATCTATCCATCTATATCTATCTGTTTATCTATCTATCTAGCTATCTATCTAGCTATATCTGTCTATGACTATATCTAAATATCTATGTCTATATCTATATCTACATCTATCTGTCTATCTATCTATCTGGATATCTATCTATCGATCCAACGGCCTATCGCTCTAACGATCCATCCGCCCATCTGTTTATCTGCCTGTCTGCCAAGGGTGAGGCATCAAACAAAACTAAATAGGCATCAAAAAAACTAGACCGGAGAATCAAAAAAAACTTAAACTAAGCATCAAAAAAACTTAAGCACCAAAATAAACATCAAAAAAACTTAAGCACTTAAATAAGCATCAAAAAATGAAGCACTAAACTAAGCCTTAAAAAAAAGATAACCTTAGGATATGCGGCGCATCGGACTTTCCGCCAGTCCGGGTTCGGGCGTGCCACCGAAACAAAACTGCCCCAAAGCGATTTCAGCGTCGCACCCCTAGACAAGAGTGCCAACAATGAATCAAGAATCCCAACAACAACACAATGACTCGGGGTGCTGGTTACGATTTGCTTGTCTTGCTGTGTTGTTGTTGATGATGTTTTATTGCTTTCATTGTCGTTGTTGGTTTTTGCGTTCTAGTTGGTTTTTGTTGTTTTTTCTTTCCTGGTTTTTGGGCACTATTCCTGGTGATGTTGCTGTTATTTCCCTTTCGACTTGTCTGGTATTCTTTCTTGCGCTTCCCTTCGCTGTTCCTTCTTCTCTCTTTTTGTACTTGCGTGTTTTGTCTAAGTTATTTTGCTGTTTGCTGGCGTTTTTTTTTTATTGCTTCCGTTCACTATTGTGTTTAGTTGGCACGTGTTGTTGAGTCTATTTCGTGCTTCCTTACGTCCTTCCCTTATGTCTGTCTTTATGTCTCTCTTTTTCTTTGTCGTTTTGTTTTGTTTCTCTTCATTTATGTCTTTCTTCATTTCCCTTTTCCCTGTCTTCTGTCTTTCCTTCGTTCGTTCTGTCTTTCTTTCTTTCTTTATGTCTTGCTTTCCTCTTTCCTCGTTCTTTTTTGTTTTCTTTCTTTCTCTCATTCCGCATTCTTTCTTTATGTCTTGCTTTCTTCCTTCTTTCTTTCTTCCTTTCTTTCTGTCCTTCTTTCTTTATCTTTTCTTTCTCTTTCATTCGTCCTTTCTTTCTGTCTTTCTTTCTTTATTTCTGTATTTTTTTCCTTCTTTCTTTCTTTTTGTCGTTCTGCTGTTTCTGTCTTTCTGGCTTTCTGTCAGTCTCTCGGGATACCCGGGTAGTTTTATTTTGATGCCTATTTAGTTCTTTTGAGGCCTATTCAGTTCTTTATTTTAATGCCTATTTAGTTTTTTAAGGCATATCCCCTGTCTGCCTGTATGTATGTGTGTATGCATACGTGCATGCATGCGTGTGCGCCTCTATCTATATCCAACTACTGATACGTATGGCTGAAACCTTGTGGAGCCAAGCGGCTCGACCTCCATGTAGGCGTGGAACTTGCCTTCAGTCATAGGCTGAGTTTCTCTAGAATCGGGCTCGAGAGGCCCCGAACTCTTGGCATCTTGCTGTCTCGCAAGGCCTGGAGAGGCCCCTCACAGCCCCTCACAAGGCTGCTCGACTTGTGGAAGCGCACAGCAAGCTACGTCTGTTACGGCGTACAGGTAAGCTGCCTTGGTTTCGAATCAGCCACTGCTGGTCGTTGATGATCCTTGGCTCTGCTTAAGGTGTTATGCGGCTTCCATCGTCTTCCATCTTCACGGCGACCACAACGCCAATTGCCCCTTGCAGAGCAGGAGCTTTCCAACATCCATAGCCGTGGCCTGCCCACGCAACCGTAAGCAGCCCATCAGGAACCTTGGCTTCCAGTGAGGCGGCTGAACTCCGCCTGTCCCTGCTTTGCAGGGGTAGTGCATGTTGCTCTTTGGCATCCAGGTCTCTGATGCTAGCCGGATTAGCAAAAGGCCGGTGCTGGCCTACATACGTTACCTGTCTGCCTTACCTGTCTGCCTTTCCCTGTTTGAGGCTGTCACGGCGTTCCCTCGTACTGTTTCTGCATGAACCCGTTTCTCTGCACTCTACATCTTTGGTCGAGCAATGCTTTTGCGAAGTAACCCTGCAAGGCTCTCATAGCTCGCGCTGCAAGGGTGTCCATCCCTCGCTTGTACGGATGTGTGTTTCTGCAGGCTGCGATGGCTCCTACGGTCCAGCGGAATCTGGCAGATGTCGGAACCTAAATGCTAGTCGAAATGCCACCCGATCCCCCGATCCTGCCGTGCGAGGTGAGCCTTCAAGGAGCCTCTGATAACTCTGGTAGTAAGCTGGGCACTCCTCGATCTCCACGGCCCCTCCCGCATCCTCATCCAGCAGCTTGAAGAAGGACCACGCATCCTTGCAACGACGAATGCACTTCGTTGGCCCTAGACCCACAGTTTCCGCGACATTTTCACACTGCACTATTTGCACATGCATCGGAAAACATAAGGTCTTGATGCATCGGGGCGGCCCACACGTCTAAACCCAGAGTTTGGAAATAGTGACGCACCTGTCTCAATCGAAACAGTCCAGGCCCTACGCACCCATGAGGCCAGAAACTGCTCCGGGAAAGCAAATAGCGCAGCCCCAACCTCTGGACTTTTGATCTTTTCCCGGAAGAGGTCGAAGGTGATGACGCCGTCCTTCAGCTGCGAAGGTGAAGAGCTCTCGAAGCCTCTAGACAACTCTATACGCTCTCTAGAGAGAATCTTCAAGAACCGAGCTGCTTCTGCTCCGAACTGGGAGAACAAAGCCCGGATCTTTCCCAGATGCTCCTCTCATCAAGGAGAGCGACTCTTGTGCGAGGGCGCACGCGTCCCGTCACTAAGGAAGCTCCGGAAGGTCTGAAGTTGAAGGAAAACAGTTTAGACGTTGGCACCCACGGCTTGAACAGGCGAGGGACCTCCTTGTTCGAGAGGATCGCATGCACCTTCGATGCGTGATCGTTCTGGGCCCCGTCAATGGCGCTCTGGCAAAAGACCTCTGGTGACCACAGAAAGCGACGTTCATAAAGGCACCCACGTATTGCCTGCAATAAACGAGCCAGGACATGTCTGGCCATCGTACTTGCACCGATCTGGGAGTTTCAGGATTTTTTTGCAGGGGACAGGTAAGTCGGATAAGAAGGCGGAGAAACGAGCTTGATCGAAGATGTGGCATCCGGACTCGAGAGAACATGAGGCGAAACATCGCCCTGAGTTTCGACGGAGTCTAAAGAAAGTTGCTGTCCAAGGAGCTGCAGTTACCACGTTCCTCGGCTAGAGTTCAATATGCTCCAACCACATGCAGGGCAGCGAATGCAAGGTCAAGCAAGCGATTTTGTCATCAATCAATCCAATCCAACTGGTACCTGCTGGCAAGCAACATTACTGCGAAATAAGTGAAGGCTATGTAGAACAGGTAGAGCAGGACCCAAATCACGGACATACTCTTCAGTGGTGCCAGGACATTCTCCCAACTCACACCACCGCAGATGCTCATGAAGAGGCTCAACATCGTCTCCTCCAGAGCAAAAAACTATTCCTTGTCATGTTTTCTCTCACGCAAAAAGACCGAATAGCCAAATTTTGACCTCCAGAACATACCTCTACAAGAACAGGCGTTCCCGTCTTGAGCAGTTCCATACTTTCTGCATGTAGCACAGCCCATAAATCATGCAAAGCTCGTCTGGTCGTCCCCACCCTATCAAGGCCGCAACCTGGAGCGCGTCCCTCGAAAGCATGCCCCGTTTAGGTGGTGTTTGACCCATGCTAAGCAATCCTGGATGCCTTGTGTTGAACCCGAAAGGCACTCCACGATTCGACACAAGCAAAAACAGGCGGCCATTTCTTAAGGAATACCCGGGTTCGAGACTCCAGAAGCATGCATTTCAGCTCAGCGGCCGGAAGCGTACCAAAGTAGAGCACGCTGGCATCGATATCCTGTGTGCATCGGGGAAGTTTCTGCATATCATATCGGCTCGTGCATGCACCCCGATTGCTGGACAGGTCGATGCAAACGTCGGTGGTGTTTGGATGTTGAGCGTACATCCTGCAATCCCCGGAGCAGTCTACAGTGCACACCCCCCCAAGACCCCCTAAAGAACTCGCGACTTCCGAATCACACCCAAGCCGGGGAACTGCTTGCGAAAGGCCCGACTCGGGATCCTTCAGCACGTCGTTCCTTATGCTCAACCGACTTGGCCCTCCCGTCGCTCAAAAACACCCTGTTTATATATGTGTACATATATACACGTTTATGTGTGGAAGAGTATATGCTGTTTCTGCGACACAACGAAATCTTTTTCAGCGAACCTGCATTTCAAGATAGACCATTGTTAAGATTTCCTATCTACCAGGTTAAGGTTTACTATGTACCAGATGCAGAGGCCCCGTAAACAGCTCGACAATCCCAGTTTCTGATCGAAGCATGCCATCGCGATCAACTAATGCATCGATATATGCCCCTGTATCATGTTTCCCCATTTAGAGTCCGGATGTTAGTAATAGGTACTATGACTCAAAGGCCTTTTACCCCACTCCTTAGCCGTTTGCCCCCCAGCCCCCTACCCAACCTCACCTCTGGCCATCCCTCCACTCCCCCCCCCTTTTATATAGGGATCGTCGAGGCGTGGTGAAATGCTGGCCTGCTAAGGCTTCGGAGAAATGGACAAGGACTTTACTACAGAGTTTTTTGCGTGTAGCGCGTGCGGCTTCAGGCTGCTTGACTTTGAAACAGCTACGGGGCAGCGAGCTACATGAGGTTGTATGCCAGTCGCCGCTTGCCGGGGTCGGCGGCAGCGGCGTCAGCCGTTAAATCGGGCAGCGCTCGGTCCCCGAGCGCATGCGCCCTGCTCGTCCGGGCCTTAAGCGACCTGTAGCCTTGCTAGCTTAGCTTTAGCAAAAGGCGCGACCGCCGGACCGAGAGCGTGCGCCCTGCGAGGCCGAGCCTCAGACGTAGCTTGCTAGCTTTGCATTGGCAAGAGGCGCGACCGCCGGTGCCGCCGACCCACCCAATTTCGAGTTGTTTTGGCGTAATTTTGGGGTAGCCATGGGTAGCCACCAACGGGCGCGCATCATGAGCATCAGTCGGGGACCCCGGGAGCGCATCATCAGCATCAGTGCGGCCCTGAGGCGGGGAGAAGGTCCCCCCCGTCCTTACCAAATGTTGTTCTAGATGGTTTGCGGTTTGAAGCTCGAGTTTATCTCGGTTTGTCCGGGCTGCTACCTGCGCTGCCCGCCGGTGGGCGCAGCCCCTAGAATCGGGCAGCGCTCGGTCCCCGGGCGCGTGCGCCCTGCGGACCTGAGCCTCACGCGAGGCGTAGCCTTGCTAGCTTTGCTTTAGCACAGGCGCGACCGCCGGTGCCGCCGACCCCAGCACCAAATAGACCCTAACAGTCCTACATATGTGTAGTACACACACACACACATATATATATATATATATATATCTCTCTCTCTCTCTCTCTTTCTTTCATCAGGGCTAGGGGCAAGAGAGGCAAGCCCCCCTCGCCCGCGCGCGTTAAGCGCCCCCGACATGTGGGGAGCGACTGGTGAGATATGCATGCGATATATCTCTCTCTCTCTCTCTCTGGATATATACCTGCACCTGATTGCGCGTCCGTGTGTGTGACTCTTCGTGTGTGCTTGTTTTCGTGATTATTCCCCAGAAGCATCGTGACATATCGTGACACAAGACACCGCTTCAGGAGAGGGATTCTCCGCTCTGGCGGCCAGGTGACACAGCTTGCGTAAATAGGACTGCAAATACCTTTGCGCGGGACAGAAGAAAGCGCCACAGAAGTTGAATGCTGCATAACATCTCTCGCAAAGATGCGAGACTATGCAAACTGCGGAGGTACACCCATTGCCCGGTCATCGGATCGGTGCCTCCACAACTTGGGAGGCCCTAAACAGGGCTGAGGCGATGTGCCAGCAACCTGGGTAACGTTTATCAAAACTGAAATTTCACCCTCCTCGGTTCGGCCTACCGCAGTGACCAAAAGGCATGGTCGGACAGAAAAGCGCCTCCGCAGTCCAAATAACGCGGCTTCACGCGATAGCAACTGCTGGGGCTGCTTGGGCCGGTGGACTGTTGCGCACAGCCGTGCGGCAGGCCGTAAGCAAGACGGCTCATCACTGCAATTGAAGCCCGGGCAGTCTGGGATGTTTGCGAAAGCCGACATGCCTCGACGAAAGCTGGGGGCCGAACGTAGATGATCAAGGCCAGCAGCATGAGGGCCCAGAACAGCGACTTCAGCGTGTGCAGGATGGAGGTCTGAAGCTTCAGCTAGCCAGCCCGGTCAGCTAACCCTGGATCAAAAGATGTCGAAAGCAAGCCCAAACCGTAGTGAGGCTCTCACACCCACATAGCCCGACCCCCCGACAGCTGGCCGCAGCCGCGGCCAGAAGTAACAAGCCCAAAGTCACGAAGTGATCGCCGGAGCGCAATGAGTGTCCGGAAAGCCATGACGAAGCGCAGGATCCGCACGAGCCTGACAGCCTTGATGAGCCTCGGTGCTATCATGTCAATGTGCTTTCGGTGCACTCGACATCCCTCGCAGCGTCAAAGTTCCCAATGGCTATGTGTGCTCTGCGGCCTGGTGATTCGGATGATCCGGAAGGCTTTCAGGCTCGACATGCCTGATAGGACGGCGAGGTCCTGCGGCAGATGCAACCGACTTGTGATCGGGCTCTTCCTACTGCCGGCCAGCATCCACTCCCACAAAAGAAGCAAAGCCCTGCCCCCAGTACCCCAGCGCTTGGCCGTCGCTCCGTATTGCCCTGGCTGTAATAGTAGACATCCACGGCCACCTCCCACAAGGACGTCGCGACGATGAATAGATCAAGCCCTCAGACGGGTGCAATGCAGCCATTGCAGGGACAGTTGGGAAACTCCAACCATCAACAACATCACCGCTGCCACCACCATAAATACAGTTATCGTCGTCCCCTTCGTCAGTTTCATTGTCATCGATATCGTCAACAATCGAAACCGTCACCCTCAGCCTCACCCTCACTCTCACCCTCTTGACAATCATCACCGTCGACATTGCCTTCGTCGTAGTCGCCGCAGGCATCTGCGTTGGATGCATCAGGAGCAACGAATCGCCAAGTCAGCATCATCATCATCATCATCATCATCATCATCATCATCACCTTTACCACCCCCACCACCAGCTCCATTGCCACTACCTGTACAAATACAAACAGTTTTGAATGTGCGCTTGTCATGTTCATGGTCATCACGATGTTCATTATCACTGTCACTATCGAACCCGTTAGCTTTGACACTACCTTTTGCATTGTCACTACCATCATCAGCAGCAGCATCTCCACCATCAGAACTGTCTCAGGATCCCCGTGAGGAGTCAACGTGCCCATCGGAAACAACATGGTCTGTGTAAAAACCGCTGGCATCTCGACGGCCGAAAGCCTGAAAATCGCAAGTCCCCTGCAAGATCAAGTTGCAGGCCCATGTCCACTCGTCACGCCAGAATAGGCTGGGGCCCTGCCCCAGAACCCTGAGCCTCAGCGGCGCTTTCGGGGCACCAGCCGCGAGAGTCTTGCTGAGTACGTGGCAGATGCTGGGTGCGTCGCACAAGCTCGAGAGTGAAGAGAAGAGTGTAGACGTACTGTACAGCCTGCGTCGGCGCGGCAAAGCTTGCGTGTATGGTTTCGGCAGGAGGGGGCCTTGAGACTCAACCTGCAATTGTAACAACCCGCGCGATGCCGGCCTGTACAGGGATTGACCTGCACCCAGTTGACATGCTGAGCTGCAGCTCCACACCAATAAAGATCCTTTGCTGCCAGGTTGAAGGTTTTGGGGGTTGAGTCTTCGTGAGTGGCATCCCTGGCCACATGAGGCGGGTGCGGTTGGCATCTCGGGCCGAAGCCAAGCTTGCCAATCAATCACGCCAGCAATAGCCGGGAAAGAGCCCACCTTGGCGACATGCAGGCAAGGGTCGAGTTCGTGACGACCACCACGGTGAAGAAGAGGTCAAAGCCAGGATGTTTCACCAGCCGCTCTGCGCAGTACGGTGGCGCCTGGACCGTCTCAGTCACGTGAGCTCCAAAGCTGCGTGTGTCCCTGCCTCCGAAGACATCGCGGCCGTCACCGATCGCTCCACTGAGACAGCCTTGGCCTCCGGGTCAGAGATAGCTGACGACGATTGGGCTCGGGGTGCTATGTGAACTGCAACCACAAACCCCTGTTTCCCCACCTCCCGGCGCCGGCTTAGCTCGGTCTGCGAGAAGGTCTTGAAGAGATGGGGCCTGGGCACAATGGTCGTGTCCAGAGTTCAAGGTCGTATTCTGCAGAAGTACTGAGTGCATCACGTAAACGAAGTTCTTTTGGGCCGAGCTGGCTCGTCGTAATTCACCTCCGGCAGGCGGAGAGATGCGTGCTCCCTTTCGGACAGGATCCTTCCGAGAACGGTGGGAGCAGCAGGTGTCTACTTTTGTTGCATCAGCTACAGCTACAAGCAACCTTCGGTGCGAAAGCCCCACTGTGCTAAGCCAAGGCAAAGCATTGACACACCTGAACCGAACTCACCTGTGACGCGAGGAAAAGCAGCTTCAGTTCGAGGCCTTCGCCCGAACCGGCTGAGAGCCACTGCTGTGGCAGCCGCTGTTGCAGCCACTGTTGCAGCCACTGCTGTGGCAGGCGGCAACTTCAGGCCGCTCCAGGCTGATTCTGGCCAGCAAGGCTAGTGAAAGCTACACATCCAAAGCTTGTGGACCCATCCTCTGTCTAAGTCTTGTCTGCGACCCTCGGCCTCCGCATCCCCAAGGGAGGCTTCCTTGTTGCGGCAGAGGTCTTTCCAGTGTTTGACGAGGCTCCGTGGATTTCTCTGAGAGATGCAGTCGGAGCGTCGAAACGAGCAGGCTCAAGAGCTCCGTCTGATGGTCCAGCCGCTTTAGAATTTCTGCCTCAGGTGCAAGCGAGTGACGGGTAGTCTGTCGCCGTTCTCGTATAATGCAGCAAAACATAAATTTTCAAGCTGAGCTTAGTTGCATGCGTGACTTCAACTGCGACAGGGAAAGACCGCTACGGTTTCAAGCAACGTCTCGACGGCACGATTGAGGTCTGAAGCTGAGTTTGATGAAGACCCCACACACAATTCCGGTTCAATCGTAGAAGCATCCGATAGTACTTCAGCAACGATGAGAGTCAGTTTGCAATCGCTGTGTAAGCTCTATCGTCGTACTCGTTATCGAACTGCAACCTGCACTTGTATCTCTCAACCATCCTGCAAACCGCCAAGCGCCAAGCATTGACAAGAGCCTTTCAGACTGACACAAGGATTGCTACGTCATACATCTCAATCTGATGCCTAAAGCAAACGTGTCACCTGGCGAATCACTGCCAATACTCAGCGAAGCAGCTTGCTTCTGCAGCATCTTGTCGGTGGAGTCGGCATGCCCGTCTTTGACGTGGACCTCGTCCAGTTCATTGTGGCGGAAGTCGACTGCTCAAAAGATTTTTTGCGATGATCACGCAACGCCCTGTGTTCGTATTACCGCGGGTGGCATCGGCAATCATCGTGCGCGCATGACTCCAACGGATTTTACCCAAAGGTCGAACCACAAGAGGCAAAAACCAAGATGGCTGGCACCATCTCCGAAACTCAGTCCATCGGCATAAGAAAAACATGTTCCTGTGCGGGAAAGACACATGCTCCTCCGCACGAGCTTGCCAAAACCGCCCTGGCGAGATCTTCACCGCGCCCTGAGAGGTTTGGGTCAGATCCAAACATGCTCTTGACGGGTCATGATGGCCGATGGCCCAATGGCCCATGCCCGCGCCTTGGGGGCTTCCAGGCACTCGGGCCCGCTAGCCTCGGCGATGCTTTGGCTTCCGAGGAAAACCATAACCCGGACCAGCCAAACAGGGTCTGCATCCTTGCTAGCGTTCCAGCTTGAGGGCTCATGCACGTGCTGGTTGTATACGGCCTAGGTCTAGAGCTCAAACTTGATGTCAATGTGTCTCTTGTCAGCGTTTCATAACCAGGCATTGGCATTAGGCCCAAGAATCGGTGTCATCATCCAGGGGAGGCAGTTTCTCCGCGTCTGCCATCTTCGCTTTCCCCTGAGCTGCAGCCGAGCGGTTTGCAGTTCGCAGCCCGCTCCGGGTCAGGCTGGTCGGGCGTGGCAAGAACAGTTGGCTAAGCATCTAGCTTGAAAAAGCTTGTCTTGCTTCCTCACGCGGCCCTCTTCCATTGAGCTCCACGCTGCCAGGCCACCCACTCAACCCAAAACTCTGAAAGCCGCATGCAGAAGCCCCTCCCCTGTCAAGTCCAGCGGCCGCGAACGGCTCAAAGGCCCAGCTAGGACGAAGCTGAGATGGTCAAATGGCTGCAGAGGATGTGCCCTTTCTGTCCTTGCCGGGAAAACTAGTTGCCACCCGTGCAAAAACGAATGAAGTAGTAAGTAGCGGCGACAATTACCGATCCTTCATCCCGAGGTGCCATCCTGGCTGCCCTCGTACACCAAGGTAGTGCGCACCTGGGGCAGGTCCGAAGGCTTAAAGCAGCCTGGGGAAGGAACTGCGCTGCCGGTCCTTGTGGATGTGACATAGAAATCTCAAAAAACTAAACTCTAATTCTTAACTCCTTCTGCCGGCCTGAGGCAGAGCTTCGGGAGGAAAAACGCCGTAAGAGCTGATCAGGCGAAAGGGTCCTCTCTTTTGGTGCTCAGACTCTCGAGAAGTCCGGGCTCGCCAGGCTCAGGCTGCAGAAGTGGACTTGCCGGTCCTAGGAGTCTGATGAGACCGATCCTGAGCTCGTGACATGCCACTCGATGGCATAATCACTGACGGAAGGCTTGAGAGCTATGGCAGCCATGGCAGCTATGGCTTGAGAGTGCGGTGGGCGCAGCCCGAAGCTGGACCTTTCGCTTTTATGCTGAGACCGTCCGGGTTTCCAGGCCAAGGTCGAAAGTCAAAAACACTCCTGATAGTCACGTGCTCGTGGCCAGGCTTCAGCCCATGGAGCTGGAATTCCGGGATGATCTCCTGGGCCGCTTTCCATGGGTCTACAGCCGCGGGCTGCTACTACCCCGAGCCCCATCCCGGCCTCAAAGGCCTGCAAAGATGGAGTTTTTTTAGCACTCACACTCGACAAAGCAGGCGAGGCTTCCATCCACAAGCACCAGAACTCCCTGCTTTGGAGTTGCAGCGCAGCAACGCGCGAGAAGTCAACCAAAAATACCCCGAAAAGTGCGAACCGCGCAGACAAAACCCCGACAAGTCGAAAAGCCTAAAACCCCGAGAAGTACCGACAAGCACAGGTGCGCAGGAAAACATTTTCCGCCCCCCTTTACAACGAAAACTTTTCGACTTTGTGACTTTTCCAGATTTGATTCGGTTCTCAGCCTATCGAAACAAACACCAAACACCTGCTTTTGTACTTCATACTCTCAAGGTGCTCTTTTGCCTCCCATGGCAGGGGACCAGAACATGGGGCCTCTTCAACTGGATGTTTCATGGTGTTTCGAGGGCTTCAAGCCGGACTTCCACTAGGTCACGCACAATCTGAAACCCTGAAGCAGATCGATGCTAGGATGCAGCAATACTTCGCTCAACATTAAAGATCGCACGTAACAGCAAGGCCGTCGTCGCAAGCGAGAGGACGTCGTCTAGCGCCCTGCGGTGTGCTTTCGCATCAAAGGGCTCGAAGGCTCCCACTCATTGCCATGGGACCTGCAAGTGTGCTGCAATGAGATTTCTCTTTCGTGACGATCGGGAACAGAATCTGCCCATCCAAGGGTGCCATCGCGCATTAAAGCTGTTTTGCTTCACAACTTCAGTGCATTCGCAGCACTCACCAACATGTATAGATTTCAGATCGGCGCAAAAGACGTTGCGGCTGTTGGCACCGCTTGATCGCGGCGCGGGCAAAATCCCCTGAGGCCGGAGGTGGAACCGCCCATGCCGGCGGAGCTGGAGCCACGATGCCACGTCAGCGGTGATCTCCACCTTCGTCGGCAGCGTCATGGTATTGGAGCTAGAGCCCGGCCCATCGGCAAAGGATCAAGGTGGCCTCCGAGGCGTTTCCCAAACTCGAGGAGTTCCCTATCTCGGCGGTGCCCGATGCCAGAACTGCACCATGCAGGCTGGCATTGAATGAAAATCGATGCATAAGGCCACAGCGACTTCAGCAACCACGCAGGTGATGCAAGCTTGAGCCGTAGGGCGATTTAGTTTGCAGGGTATCTTGGCCTGGCTCTATCGCACCAAAATCGAGACACGGGATCACTTCAAGCCGCTGACCAAAACAGAGCCAAGCGGCCCAGTAGTAGTAGGGCCAGGAGGTGTTCGTCCAGGTATCGAAGAAGCAGTAGATGAGGCTCAGAAACATGTAAACCTCACTTAGTGCTCAGCAACCCTGAACCCCCAGCCTACATCGCAGCAACATCAGGCATGGTCGTTGTTTCGTTTCTTCAGGGAACGCCCTCATCCTGCTAGCAAACGAAGTACTTACTACCTGAGACTCTTGGGCCTTGAAGAAGCCAACAAGTGCATGCGCACATGTGTGAGAATATGCGCATATACATATGCATATATATATATATATACACAATATGTATGTATGTATGTATGTATGTATGTATGTATGTATGTGTGTATGTGTACATATATATATATATATATTATTTCCCGCTCCCAAAGCCATCCCCTCCATCGTATGCTCCCCCACCCTCTCCCACAGCAGCCAAGCCAGGCCTCTCATCCGAGCAAACAGTCACAGGGATGGTGCTCGTCCGCGTTATTAAGCTTGCACCTGTCGACGTTCTTTTGTAACTCTCGCGCAGAATCGTGCACCCCCGCCCATACAGATGAGAATGATGGCGATGATGCTGAGGACAATGACGGCGATGTGCTTCTTACATGCTGGTATTTCGTACTGTTTGGCCGCACCAGTGCTCTTATGCCCTTAGGTACCACATGCTCTTTGCTTTTGCTTGCTTCAAAAGCTTGTTTGGCTTGATGTTCTTTCCTAGTTTTCGCAGTGTGTATCGAGCGTTGTCATTCATGCTCAGTTTCAAGTCAGCCCGAGCATGCGGACGGGGATCATGATCACCATCTTGGATGCCATGGGGGGGGCCTAGCAGTGCTGCACCATATNNATACATATCTATATATGTATATATATGAGATGTACGCTCACTCAGATTGTGGCGAATTCTTGCCACCGTGGCTATATCACTACCACGCGGTGAATGGTCACTGACAGTGCACACTTGTAGGCGTTTGGCAACACCAGGCCTAGCTTTCAGCGTCCTTGCCGCGTTTATTGAACTACGGTTTCACAAGCCAAGACTGCTACCTTCTTATTTCTGCGGTGGCCACCGCGCAGGATGGCCAAGGACTGGCAGACAACGCAGCCCACCGATGCTTCGACAAAAGGCGCCAGGCCAAAGAGCTCATGACAGCCAGCAATCGACAGCCGTGAGATCCGGCACGACTTCAATTCCAGTACAAAAAACAGACAGCCCTTCCACAATCGCAAGTGGCACGGGTCTGCTTCAGCGCAAATCAATACAAATTCGACCCTTAGGTACACGGCCCATGCGCGCTCGATCTGGCATCGTGATTCGTTGGTGGACGGCGATAATTAAAGTCATTAAATGGCTACCACGACGTCGACCTCAATGTCAAACATTCATTCTCCGAATGATGGGATAGCTCCTTCATGCTTTCTCTGAGGATAGCAGCAGTTGAACTAGGCTGTGCCTGTGTGTGTGTGTGTGTG
>CAJNDV010012858.1:34107-51645 GCA_905221635.1 Symbiodinium sp. CCMP2456
CGGGAAAACTTTGAGCCATCCAAGAATCATGCTGACTGCTTTGCGGTGCATTATCTAATAACTGGACTGCATGGTTGCCTTTTGCGTGTTGCGTGTGCAGCAAGATCTCTTCAAACATCTGTGAGAGGTAACGAAGGCTCGCTCATCAGGATCAGGGCTCAGGACTGAGCCACGCCAAAACTTGCGATGAAGCGAGGAGCACAGCATTGTGCGTCTCTGGGCCCCTCAAAATCACCGATTCGATATGACACTTGATGTGATGCACGTGAGTAGTATATATGATCATATGTCATTTGTAGACTGTAGCTATGCAAACAGGAAGCAACCCTATTGAGGTGCTACCTCTCTACTTCTACAAGAGAGAACTTGCAGTGGACATACTTGCCATCAGAACGCTTCCACTATGCTTCCAAAAAGCCGTCATCAGTGGGCGAAGAAGGATATCCGACCAGAAGCAGTCGCCCAGCTCTCTGGCAGAGAAGAAGCTCGAATATGCCTTTCGTGTGCGAGTGACATGACATGACATGACATGACATGACATGACATGACATGACATGACATGACATGACATGACACGGGCAGATTGTGTGAGGTCATGGTGGTGTGGACCTCTGGGGGGGTCCGCGAATGAATCAATGAGTCACGCCAAGCAGAAGGCGAACAGATGACTCAGTAGTAATGCCAAGCTCAGCCGCCACATCCAGGTCGAACAAGCCGACGCAGACGATGGCATATCCTTGCAGATGCACCGCACCAACTACTTTCCGGTGGACCAGAAACCCAACATGCTGTTGCCAACATGCGAGACGAATCTGCAGGATGGAAGATCGGCATGTTTCTCTGACGGCCCGAAAATCGAAATTCTCCCATCCTCCACCCGGCAACCTAACGAGCTCTCCCGCACTCCCTTGGCAGACCAAGCTCCGAAGTTGAAGGCGCCCCAGTTTCCTGCCAGACACTGCGGCGGACTGCAAATTTCTGGTGCAGGAGTATCTCTCGCAGCTTGCGCGGCATCCCAACTAATATGCGAACGAGCCAGAAGCATGAAAAAGCTGCTGGGGGTCAGATTGCAGTTAACCATCAGAACGGGAGCCCAGAGCACACAAGTGACATGCTCATGTCTCTGGCGAACAGCGGAGGAGGGGGAAACAGTGTGAAGCAATTTGCGCCGAATCCACTTGTCCCCTCGTGCTCGGTTCAGATTGCAGTATACGTTCGCCCCTTGCTTGGATCACTCGCCGTTCCGTCGGGATTGGGTGGGAAACGAAACTCTTAGCGGGGTCTCAGCAGGTGCAGCTACCAGCACTAGGAATATGACGACTATTGACGACTTACTATTTGCAGATATACAGCCAATAATACTACAGATGGCACTGATGCTGGGATCCTAGCAGGCACCCGATGTGCAATTGTTTGCCGTGCCACGCCAAGACATTCGCCAGATATCTTCAATAAAATTCTCTCCCAGACGTCCGTCTCTGGGTGCACGTTTAATGAGAACGAAACTCGCGCCTGTCATGTAGATGCCGAACATCAGCGCGATCCTGAGTATCGCAATTTAGGCCTCCATGATTCGTGTCTCTTACGGCTTTAGACGTGCCCGTCCATCCGGCGCATGTGTGCCCTGGACTCTGAAGTCTGCGGCATTCGTTACAGTAGCTCTTGGGCAACAGTCATTCCACCTGAGCTTCCCCTTGAAGCGAACTCCACAAACTACCTGGTAGGCGGTAGGGCAGGGTGCACGATGACAACAGGCTCCGTCTTGAGTCTCGAGCTTTGGCGCTACCGTACCGGGTCAAAAAATCCTCAGACCCTTCACCAGGCGACCAGCATCCTGCATGCTTGCGACCGGAAACGCAGACGAAGCCACAAAACACACCCCAAGGCCCTAAACGACACATACTGCCAAGCCGCAGTCCGCAGGCAGCGATGTAGCGGGGCGCTCCTCCCCAGAAGGCGCAAAGCGGCAGAATCACCTCAACCTGATGTTCACGATGTTCTTGGATTCCGGTGGTTTGGGCGGCTTTGGTAGCTTGAGCTTCGAGCATCAGAAGCAAGCAACAACAGCCCCACTGTAAGCTCCCTTCTGCTCACAATCAACCCAACATAACCCAACATAGCTGCAGTCTATAACACATAGAGCATGAAGACATAGCCGGCTCTGAGAAACCACAAGGGCGCGTGATGCAGATACCTTGCACGGCGGCAGCAGGGAAGAAGCGGCTGAGAAGGGGGAGCGCTTTGTTTTCTCTCGTATTACATGGCATGTCAGCCAAAACTTTAGTAACAGTGCCCTTGAAGTCTGTGAGGCTGCCCCGCTCGAAACTCCAAAGGCACGTGAGCAACAACTGGCCACATAAGGGCGGGCCGCGACACATGGGGCAGGATCGGTCTAGCCTGGCTGACGATGGAAGGACATGCCATAGAACACAATAATAGCTTGTGCTCAGCGCCTTCAAGACCTGTCACACACAAGTTTACCAGAGACCCTGAGAAGAGGAAATTGGCCGCGAACCGCCTTCTAGAAGGCATCTATACTGCTCTCTGGCCGCAGTTTATTGCGACACGTCTAGTGCAGCCGATGTGGCATAAGGTGTTGCGCACAAGCCCAGCAGGTTTGAACAAATGTTGCGGTTGACGTGCTGCGGCTTTTCTGAACATTCGCCGGGCTGATTCACAATCTACATAGAACAACGTGGCATAACAAAAGGCCAGGGCGCCAGCTGAGCTTATTGGGCAGCAGCTGCCAGATGAAAAATCCCTGAAGGTACAGGTTGTCCTCGAAAACGCGAGCCTCGAGTGATTCCGCTCTGGAAAGAAATATGAAACAGACTCATCACAGAACTCAATCAGGGCTGTCAATATCCCTGATTCCCATGTATGGACCACACACTGCAGGGATCTGAGAAGTTTAGGCTTTACTCAACATGCAAGAAATGACTCCGAGATGCGGTGCTTGCGTCCTGTGCCGAGCAACCCCACCGAACTTCGTCTTCGCGAAACCGAGCCTGGTAGCAGCCCGAGGAGGGTGGGACTTTCAGCAGGCCTGCAGGCAGGCTCTGCATCTGTGGCTTTCTGAGCTTCAGGTTTGCTGGTTTGAGGCTTTTGTAATCTGAGAAGTAGTGGGCAGCTGTCACAATAATCACGGCAAAACACTGGCCTTAGCCCTGGTTGTAAAGCACATCCGAGACTCGGACTTGCCTGCGAAGGCACGTCTACTAAGAGTACTGTAAGCATTCCTGAACACACCGAAACCACAATGCCAATGCTCAAACTATGCCAAGCTTCATGAGGCGAATAGCCAGAAACCTTGTGGCGACCGGAGTGCAACTTGGAAGCACAACTCTACACCTTCGCTTTGCCACAGATCTTCAGAATCATCTTGTGACCCTGAAAGACCCGCCTGCGACGCTAAGCTGACCGCTCGCTTCTGTTTACTCGCCCGTGTCGGCTGCGGGAGCCACTGGTTCTTCTACGACGCCGGCTTGGTGAAAAGCTGTTGCAGTAGGTAGTAGGCGCATCTCGGCTGCGTCTTGCAAGTGATTGGGGTAGTGTTGCATGCACCGGGTGCTCTTGCGACAGAAGGCTGTAGCGGCTCCTAGTCCTGGTCGTGACGCACAGCCCACACCTTCCTCCCAGGCCTTCCCGTCCGATGCCACCGTACGAGGGAGGCCTACTGTCAACCGGTACTGCCGCTGCGGAGCTGCCAGGCCAGTGCCACACACGGAGCTGGCCTCGTGTCAGAGAATTGGGGTTGCCGTCACGTGATCTACTAGCTGCCATTCGAATTCTGTAGCTGGCTAATCCTGAACATGATGTAATTCCAATCATTGACAATTCTTCTTGCATCTTCTGGCTGAGGCATTCTTGGTCTGTTTCCGTTCCAATGCTGCCACCACCACCAGCACCACCTCCGCGATTGCGACTGCGACTCCGCCTGCGTCTGCGACCGCAACCGTGACTACGACTCCGACTACGGCTAAGGCAATGGCTACGGCTGCTTCTTCTTGTAAAGTCACTCAGTCAGTCGGTCATATGCCTGGTGGCGTGCGGACAGGTGAACTGGCATACCGCATGATTCCAGACATGAGGATTCTGTACAAGTCTGGTTGTCTCACTGTGGCCTTCAAGGAATTGAGATGTTTTGTCCCTGACATATGTGACCCATTGTCGTCGCGCCTCCCCAACCTTCTCACGTAAGTACTAGTGGCAGGTTCAAATTCCACGGATTCAGAGCTGTGCATGAGGTTGGTCTGAGAGTCGAAACCCCAAAGGGGGACCTGGATTCCAAAAAAGTTTAGAAACATTCTTCGTTATCGCTGCATCATAAGGGTCAAGTCTATGAATTTCTGATAGATCGTCGACATCTGGATAGATTTCAACACCGTTTCTGACGAGGTATTCTTGGCATCCCACACGCTTTCGTCACGAGGAGAGTGCCCAACGCGGAAGTTCTGCGCAGAGCTTGCCACCCTGCTGCTACAGGAGTGCTCTCAAAACGACAACTCCTCCTTTTGGGGAAAGCGTTGAGATCTGCATGCGACCACGCATTGCCCTCATAGTCCATCGTGACTCATAGCAAGCCTAGAATTTTTCGGTGCAACATGCTCAGCGCACAACCCGAAGACATAGCAAAGGTCAAGCAACGGCGGCAGAATTGTCGCAGCCCAGCGGCATCGATGTCAGGCTAAGGGCCGGCAGCGGTGCAGAAGTCGGAAGCAGGAGGACCAGGGCCCCCGCCTTCACAAGAGACGGAAAGCGCGTCACTGCTTCCGCTTGTTGCTTGGCTTGACACTGCTGTCTACTCTGCGCCAACATATGCCAACGTTTAACGCACCAAGGACGAAACCATGGCCAGGTTTTCGTGTTTAGAAATAGCCGATTTTGGGCGTGTGACAACATAAAGTCGCCGGGCACACCCGCAGCCTCGAGAACCATGTAATCCCAAACGTACCAGAACTCTCCTTCGCCGCAGCAGGTGTGGGAGGCCGACGGCATCGTTGAATGAAGGCAAAAAGGCCGGCAGGATGCTGCTGACCGCATGTTCCGATTGAACATGGGATGTGCAAAGCCTCGTGACGCCCAGTTGGTGAAGCGACTTGGCCTTAACTGCCTGAAGTTGTTGTGGGGTCCTGCAACTGCCAGAGACTGCAGGCAGACTCGGGCGACGAGTAGGCCAAGCCAGCCTCGACGGGATGCTCAGAAACCGCACGCACACACACACACACACACCCCGGCGCGCGAGCACTCGATCGGTGATTAGAACATGGGGGTGGACTTTGCCGGCAGCACAGCAGGAGGTGTTCTGTGGTCTACCTACGATCAGGCGCCCCCCCCCCCCAGCTTCAAGTTGCAGCTTTCCCTGCCGTCACGTAATTTAGAGCTGTCACAGCCCGAGCCTGCCAAGCCGCCACAAATGGCAAGAAGGCCGGCCAGCAGACCTCAGAATACAGCCCACGACTCACCAGGCTTTCATGAGCACACGTGCCGTCACAGACGGCTTGGACGTCTACTCTGCTCATGTCCGCCCTGTCCCTTTTGTCAGGAGTCTGAGACACGAATCCAAAAAATCCTTGATGGCCAAAAGTCCCGTCAATACTGGTATCTCTGACAGCCCATGTCAGGCCCGAGGATGCTCTGAACAGGTCTCACCCCGATTCCTCCGCACTCAGGGCCGCACCGACACCGTTCAAAGCCACGAGCATGGCATCGCTATCATCAAGCCAAAGAAGCGTCCTCGGACATGCCCTCCAAATTGAACACAGGCTAGCTTCCGAGCACTTCAGAAAGGAAAGCCACGTGGCTTCTACCATGTGTTCTCCAGATCTCTCCAGCAATACAGTCATGATCATGGAAAAAAGTTCCAGAACCAGTGCTCCGAGGGGCGGAAAGTACAGGACCTTCCGGTATCCAGGAAAGTCCTGCTTCGGCAGGCTATGAGATCCATCACAAGAGAGGCTTTGAGTAACCATGGGCGATTTTGATGTGAAAGGCCGCAGCCATCACCTCCACATCTAAAGAGTGAAACTCAGAATCGCAGTCGCAAACCTTGCTCGCCCGCGAGAGAAGGTCGGACACTGGGGAAACTCCTTTCCTGGCAGAACACTGAAGATCTCTGGTATGTGGTCCAAGCATGAGACTTGCCTGTGATCCGCTAGGAGATGGGGTCTTTAAACATATACACAGCTTGCTGGGTAAGTAAGTGGCCACCTGCAACCCGTAACCCAGCTCAGGACGCGGTGAAAGCCGATGGCATGTTGCCGAGGGGGCCTGTGCCTGGCAATGATTCGTAGAATCGTTACAGGCAGTTACAGTCACCGCTCAATTTGGCGGAGCTGACAAGGCCGGCTATGCTGCTATACAAACCAATACAAACAAGTTTCTTGCTTCAATGCGGGAGTTTTGGGCTTCGCGGCAAAAGGCAACCTCGATTGCAGGAAACCCCGGTGGAAAACACCTTAACCTCCGACATGAGCCAAGCATCTTTCCGCAAAGAGGCACGACCTCTCACAGATCAAGGCTTGTCAAAGGCTTGGGACAGGGGCACCCAAACGAGCATGTTATCTACACGAAGAGCATCGTTGGATTGACCGGCCTGGTTGTGGAACGACGCGAAGACCATGACGTAGAGCAAACCATATCCTGAGAGGCAAAGGGGAAATCTTACCGCAACTCGATGAGTTAATGTCGTGGACCTCCATGGACCTCCAACAGCAAGTTCATCCTGCCAGTAACTCATAAAAAGCGCGTGCAAGCACGACCAGGTCCGCGACAAGCACCAGCAAAGAACCGCAGAAGCAGCACGCTTCAAGGTGCCACGGTGGGAAAGCCAGGGTACCCTTGGAGACCAAGCCCCATGCGACTTCCGCCTAGGTCCGGCGCTGTTGTAGGTGCACTTCACTTGTATTCTTAAGTCTTTCCCTTTGACTTCAGGTGTCGAAGCCACACATCTCTCTATCGATTTAAGCATGCCTTGGAATTGTGGATGGGCATTCCCCATTCTGGCCCACCCAAATCGGAGTCCAGCCGTCTAAATGCCAGAGACCTCCAATCTATTTCGGCCAAAGGACGGAGACCTTCACCTGTGGTAGCAGCTCCTCCTGATGGCAGGCAGCTGTTCTAGCTTGAAAGCAAAGAACATGGCCCATGAGCAGGAACGGCTGAAAATACAGAGGCACGAAAGGAACGAGACAACAACAGTGATAGCAGCAGCAGCAGCAGCAGCAGCAGCAGCAGCAACGACAACAGCAACAACGCTCGGCCGCTATGTAAACACGCGCACGGCCCATGTACAGCAACGTACGTTTTACGTGGCCTGCGTGGCACGAAAGGCATGTCAGCTCATGGGGGGAACAGGAAGCACTGTAAATACCGATGATTTCGCGAAAACACCGGAAACACCGAGGGCTTCGGGAGGTGAAAAAAGTGCGAATTTGCAGGTGCTGGGAACACCGACGGCACCGATATCGTCGGCACATTAAGCAGAAGAAACACTGTAAATACCGACGGAATCGGCATGTCGGCTTTGCACGTTTACACGGCGTCCGAGCCAACAAAAACAACCACAACCATCAATGTGGCACATTAAAACTCGTTCAAACAGCACATATGCTATTGCAGTGTCATTTGCATTTTTGCAACCGTCTGTAGCTTCGAAACTAAGAGCAGATTGGAAGCATGAGTCTTGTTTACAAAATCCCAGCTTGGGGTAGTTTCTCGCGATACCTGGGCTGCTTGTACAGCGACAGCGTGCAACACATGAACACTCCCACGAGCCAAGCAGGAAATACACATCGGCACTTTCGTCAACGCACTGCGAGAGTGTTTGTTGTTGGGGGTGTCGGAAAAGACTGGCAAGCTCCGGTAGTGACAGCTAAAACATGCTAGAGCAAACTCTCTTTTGTTGAACCTAAGCCCCGGTCCAGGTATTGGTTGCTCAGCAGCACGGTGCAGATCACCACACACCTGGGTCCAGCAGCGTCTTCTTCTTGCGGTCCGAAAGGCACAGTTTGATCATCGTGGCAGCCGCTTCATCACTCTGCCAATATCGCCGAGCTGCAGAACAATCAGCAGGCGCGCGCCCGCTGACTCGATCACCGGAGCCATTGGTTACCTCGACTCCCTTGACAGATGGCTGGTCTGAAGGGCTTTGACAGAAGGCTGGTCCCGCGAAAAAGCACTTCACCTCCCTGCACCCTTGTCAGACCGCTTCGTGGACTGCACTGCGAATCTCTCATCTTCCCGGCCAAGGCTCCTCGGCTCCCCCCCCAGAGAGCTCTTGAGCGACACGGCTGCGAAGTCGGGCCCCGCCCTCTGTGTCGACGGTTTGCACGAGTCTTTGCAAACCTCTTTGGACATCGAACACAAGGATCCGAAGGCAGACATATAGCTACACTGGGCGCCAAGCAAAACCACCCTGAACAGCTGAAGGCCCGGAACTGAGCATCTGAGGCCAGCTTCGGGCAGGCATCGCTCATCTTCGCGACAGGGGAAAGTAGGGACGGCAGAAGCCTTGCTGAGCTGGCAGGCTCCCGCGCGTGTTTTGAAGAAGCCAGGGTTCGGACTTCGGGTTTCGACGTCAGCTGCCTCGCGCACGAGTCTCTGCATCTGTCGAAAGAACTCCTGCAATAAATCGTATTCCACAGCGCCGAGTGACATCAGCGCAGGCCACATACGTTTCAGCTCCGGGGTATCGATCCTTAGTGCACATCTCAGACTAGACAGGCTAGAAGCGCATGGCGAGCGGGTAAGCAGAGTTCGTAACCGGCTCCTGAAATTCTTGAACACGTTCCGCGATTCAACAGCATTTTCAACAATGCAAGCACTACAGGCTGCGGATGCAATGTATTGGGTGGCCCAGACATGCTCATGAAAGCTGCTGCCACAGGTTCGTAGCAGGGGAAGTCAAGAATCGGCACAATCATGGCCTTGAACAAGAAACAAGTCGTTACGAGAAAGGCATTACACTGATGAACTCTAATTTGCGTGTACCCAACGGCAATCTAACATGTACAAGAAGAGGTGAGGCAAATTTTCACATGGGAGAATTGCAAGAATTGCAGAATGCTGCCTGACCTCAACATCAGCGACCTCTGCAGCACCTGGCGCGCAGTCCAACTCTTGCACAGGGAGCTTCGCTTGCTGCGTCCAGCTGCCTCCACCACTCCAACCGCCCTATGTACATCGCCGTATGCCCAGCCGAGTGGAAGCCAATGAAGCGCCTTCTGCTGCCACAACTGCGTCGTCAGCAAGCTCGGCCCTGTGCAAGGAACTGCTGAGAATTCAGGACAAGCTTACACTCCTCCGACATCTCGATTTCTGATCACGAACCATTGCAAGTTCTTCTTGCAAAGGTGCCAAGTTCATTACCGTAGTTCATTAGCAATGGTTGAAATTCAACTCCCCCGTAACAAACTGAGAACCCAAGTCAAAGCGGCCCTGCTCGAGTCAGACGGATCTGGCATGCCAGGACATCCAGCTCTCTGGCGACCTCGTGAAGGCCGGGAGCATTGTTGCCCAAGCAAGTTCTGCCCATTTCATGACGAGGTAGTGCGTGGTACTACACCAACAGAATCGGCCGAAACTTCTGGCGGACGACTGTCATGGAAAAGCGCCCAATTCCCATCATGCCCATGGCCTCTTCACGCAGCCGTGCCACAACTGGAGAGGTTAGCTCCACTGTCAAGCATGCCTGAGAGCTTGCTCGATACCCTCAGCTACTCCACATTGCACTCAATTCGGCCGCATTGTCCCTAAGCCCCATCACCTGAACATGATACTGTATCCAAACTCGACGGCCGCGCACACTTCGAAAAGGCTTTCCTAGTGCTTCCGAAGGTCACGGTTCCGACAATACTTTTGCTTTACAAAACGCTTGTTTCATTCTCGTCCTGGTGCCTTTAGCTTCCGAGGGCCCCAATCTCCGAGTTACCAACGACCCGAGGCCTCATCTGCAGCAGAGGCACACCACTCAGCAAGGAAACGGACACAGCGACCATTGCACAAAACAGCGCATTGATACCATCATTTGTCTGTCCCTACGGCTAGCTAGCACTCTCGCTACAACCTGGACTAGGCCAAAGAGGTGAAGTCTGTTATCGTGTACAGGCGCTCCGGCCCGACGCACACTCGCAGTAGCCATTCCATCTGACGACGGCCAACTAGCGGCACGGAGATGTCATCAGTCGACTAGTTGTGTTGCGCTGTTGCCACAAATCCATGGAGCAGAAATCCTTGTGCGACAGATGCAAGGAACTCCCTTCTTCAATGTGTGTTTGAAACACAACCCACAGAGCCGAAAGATGAAAATGAATCAGTCGTTGCACCCGCAGCTGAAACTGATGTCGTTCCAACGAGACATCCTTGACGGCCTCCCATCCTACCAACACATTGGACATGGCCGCAGCCTTTCCTTGCGGTCCAACTGCTCCAACGAGAGGTCTGCGGTGTCACTGCAAGGCACTCGTGCAGCCGTGCATGCAATGGGGTTGCTCTGGCCCCACTCAGCGCGGCCCGTTCCCTTGCTGAAGGCCGCCTTCCCAAGCGAAAGGCGTAGCGATTCTCGGTGAAATGGCTAAGCGACGAGCCTGCTGGGAAGCTCTGCCTTCACCTGACTCCGCGCTTTGCCTCAAGTCTGCAAGCAGCTGTCAGCGCAGACCTGAGCTGATTCCGGCCCGCGCTGTGGCACGATATGCCTCCCTTCAGGGTATGTTGAGCACCAGAGACGGATTGTCCATGGCATGAAAATCTTTCATGAAATCGCGACAGTGATAGACAAACATGTTTAGGCAGAGCAGTATGGTAAGCATGTCAAATTCCACGTGCAACTTCACGGAAGCTCAGCCATGAGGCGTGTGGAGACTGGAGAAATCTGCAAGCTTCCCTGCACTTGATGCTCGCAGGAGCACCATCGGGTTCTGCAAAGAATAGGCCCACTCTCACAGTCACCAAGACCCCAGCACGTCCAGAGGTCACCAGGGCAGAAGACGCAGTCAAAGCCTTGGATGCATGGTGTTGCATGGTGACATCTTTTCGCCACATTGGTTCCCGGTATTTGGCTGCTGTCACAACAAAGCACCGCTGCCCCAGCAATCTGGCAAAATGGTACTTGCAGGCGAGGTGGAGGAATTGAAGGGTGATAAGGAGCATGTCCATCTTGGGCAAGGATTTCGATCTAATGGGCACCTCATTGCTGACAGTAGCCTTGCTTGGCGCGAGGCGAGGTCGAGCATGATCTCCTGCTATCATGAACAACGAAGTTGGGAGCTGTTCTGCTCCTCCAATCGCCAATGCTCTGGTCCAGGACTTCGGTCCACACTCGCTAGGCCCTAGTTAGGTTCTGTCTGCCGCTCTGCTTGCTTTCCCAAGAGTGTGCGCTTTTTTTGCGTTTCGCTCAAAATCCGCTGTCTGCTGGAATGCTCACCGTGGTCCTCAGAGCCGCCTCCCATCGCCAGGACACGTACCTCCGGAACAGGTTCCTATGTCGAGACTTCGAGGCCATAGGCCTTACTCACGTTTTTCGCTCCATCAGAACGTTGGGCTCGCTGCTTCTCTTGTTCCAAGTTTGCGGATGGACAAATTTCGAGGTTTTCATGCACATTCTCGTGTAGATAATTTATCACAGCATATGATTACAGCATTTCAGGCTGTTGCAAGTTTGCGCGCGAATACTGTACATTACGGTGTATGATTACAGCATTTCAGGCAAAAACGAGCTGCTAATGAAGCCATGGCACTGCTTCAGTCAATTGTCCTGTCAACCAAATTATTGTTACTATTGCGCATGTTCCTCTTCTTTGCAATGCAACCCTATGTCTCCGGGAGTCCAACGCGACCGGCTGCAGTCCCAAAAAAACCGGTCTGGTGCTTGGTTTTGGATTTTGCGGTACACTACGCGTCCCTCAAAAGCCTCGTAGGATATGAAAGAGCCCCAAAAAAAGGAGTACAGAGTACCCGGGAGGATGCCACAAACCGTGGCTGCCGAGCCTCCCGGTAGGCGCGCTCCACGACACGGCCGGGCCCAGACCTCAAAAAAGGGGCGGCCCTGGCAGGCCCTGGTTCCAGGAAGGCGCCAAGGCTTGCTAGCTGCTAGCTGCACTGAACGACGCTCTTTCTCCGAGGCGCCGAAGGTAAGACTTGCCCCCGAAGACCTGACCAAATGACAGAGGGCTGCTACAGGTTGCTGTTAGGCGGCGCACATCGCTTTCGACATCTCTATCTTCACACACACACATAGGCACATACACATACACATGCCGCATGCACATTCAGATACAGATACAACAGCTAACTTTGAGACTTCTGCCTGCGAGCACTCACGGGCCACGAACTCGAAGCTCTTCGTCGCCTGAACCTCCGACGGTCGAAAAATCAATAATGTAGGCTGCACTCAAGCTAAACACGTTCCCAGCTCATGAGAACAGCACAGTAAAGAAATGTCAAAAACAGAAGAAAGCATGGAAACATGTAGAAACTGCAACGAACCGTGACCTGACGACAACATCGCCACGAACTGTGAGAAACAGTTTGCTGCCCGTAAATCGTAGTGACAATGACAACCACACACGAGGGGAAACTTGAGGAAGCAACCAACACTTGTCCTGCAAACCACGTGTCATTTGAAGCTCTGGGAAACCATTGAAACGAGAAAAGACTGACACGTGGTGTGAGCTGTGGATGCTGTGGGCTATGGTGAAAAGTAGCTCCGGGCATAGAAAGGCCAGAGACACAACTCCCTAGGGGCCACCGACTCGACTCCGCTTCAAGACCAAGCACTCTTGGCATGCACACCATGCTGCAAATCCCCTTTTCCACGCCTGCCTTCGCCAAGGCGATGGCGCCTGCAAGCTGCTCCGAGGAATCTGCGGGCCTGGCTTTCTGCGCCTTGTGGGACTTGCGTATTTCATGGCGGCAACAGGCAAATACTCCCTGGCAGACCCCACCGTGCAACGACCAAGCGGCACAGATGGAAAGGATCATGCCGTTGGTGGCCATGATATGGCCTTTGCGGGGTAATGCAACGTGTCGATTCCGGGCACGCACTCGTGCAGAGCCAAGGATGCTCATGGTTTCTCGAGGGATCGCTGACGTGGAAACATGATTTGATTGAAAGGCCCTCCCTAGCGACTGGCGTCCGCAGCTGCCGTTTCTCACACTGCCACAGTCACAAATCCGGCCAGCTGCCCGATTCCATCGAGCTGAGCACCCGGGCGACCGCATTCCATGAGCTTGTGGCGGATGACCTGGACCGTGCTCTTGCCCGCGAGACACAGTGCGGGGGTGCGACCCGGAATCTTGACGCCTGGTGCGAGGACAGCGGCTTGCCGAAGGTCTTTCGCACCTCAGTGGCGTAAAGGCCACCGGATCTGACAGAAGGAAGGCACCATCACACAACTTTAGCCGTGCTACCATTTTCAAGTTGATGGGAATACCCCTCATTCACAAGTTCTCGCGGGCTGCATGGCATAAGCCAATAGCTTGTTGAAGGCCTGCAACATACTGAGACAGACAAACAACCACTTTCACAATCCCAATAGGCCCGGCAAGCAGTTGCGGCAGCATGAAACAATGGCACTTGCAAAGACCAACCACTTTTGCCAAGAGTCCTGTGCATATCTGACCTCAGCTACGTCACATGGCCCTCAAAATCTCTGTCCACCTTCCGGAACTCCGCAACCCTGGGCCCAGAAACTCCCAGACGTCATGTGCCGCCTTCGGGCCTGCACCCATCCTGTCGATTGAAGCTGTTCTACAGATTCTATGGCGAAGTGAAACCTCAACAGTGCTTCTAGGTCCTAGTCCTAGACATCACACGGCGATAAACAGAGCATCACCGGCATCAGTGTTCTTTTGGGGCCGTCGCCGTCTCTTCCAGGCAGACCCGGGCCTGGACATCAGCACAAAGTCTGCACCACGCCGGGAAACGTTTGTCCGCTCTCCGAACGGCAGGCCCTATAGAGGGAAAACGAGCGCAACCTTCACATCCCCAAAAACAGAAAAGCAGACCCACTGATGACACCCGGAGTGTCAGCCTGCCGGTTTGCGATGATCGCCAGGGCAAGCCTGCTCTCATACTTTGGCGCTCAAGGTCTCAAACGTGAAGTCACCGGCCTCTCATTGTTGAAGTTCCGCATGATTGCCAAAAAGCCGTCACCTGCAGAGATCGCCATCAGCACCCAACGAGGTCCCAAGTAAAATCGTGCAGGCTAAGGGCGGCTACCAGGCGAACAAGTGAATCACACTCAACTCAAGTGGCCTCAGCACGTGCTCACGCAAACAGTAGTCGACTCCGCCTTCTCGCCCCAGCAAGTTCTCTGCAGGAACCTTCACGTCGTCAAACGTCACCAAGGTCCTCGGTAAGCTTTAAAGTCACAGCGCAGCCCAACTCACTTCGGGCTCCACGTAACTTGATGTGTGCGTGTGTTTGCAGCAAGAAGCAAGCCCTCTGCACGACTGAACGTCCACGAATAACACACCAACCTGGAGGAGCTCACCCCTAGTGAAGCCGCGCGGCGTGGAGCTGAGGTGCCATCCCTGCGTCCTGCCAAGAGTTTGTGGGCTCATGATGAAGCCCTAAACAGATGTCCGGACCACTTTATTAGGCACTTCTCCCAGAGCGGAGGTGGATGGCTTCCGATGGCTTTGATGTCAGAAAGCTATGCCGATGAGAAAATGCGCTGCAGGCCTGCGGAGCCGTTGTTCATCCGGCATGCCCATAATTTGGAACGGCCCCTCCAAACACACACCTCCGCCTTCCACCCATACTCCGAGTCTGGACTTGCGGCCGGAGGACTTCAAGCGCGTCGTGTTCAGACCAGCACTTGCCCGTGGCACCAGCAAGACAGAGATGCCCTGCCAGGTCGGCTCTTGAAAGAGAAGGGGTGTTCAGTGCTCCAGACAACAGCATCAGGTAACGACGCACGCGAAGCCAGCACAGAACGAAAACTCCCGGCTATCAAAGGCGCCTGGTTGCCGGTTTTTCCACTGGTGCGGACCCCCGTGGTGAAGTAGTCGGCATGCATCCCCCCTGAGATGAAAGTCTTTTGGCCGTTGACCACCTTGCAGAGAATAGGTTGGCATGTGCCAGGTAGCCGGCGAGAAATCCGAGTTTCCACAAAAGTGGGCAACGCGATGCGCCAGTAACACGCGGATTGATGGGCAACCCCGAGCTGAGCACAACATGTTCATCTGAGCTGCATAGTATGTGCCACTGGCGTCGAGAACCTGCTTTTCCGATATGCATCCGGCATGTGACAGGCTTCATGCTCTCGACAACAGCAAACCCTTAAATTCCACCAGGGCACTGCTGTGGTCTGTACATTGGCCACGTCGGAGCCGCCACCCGGCTCCGTGACGGCCAGGCAGCAGGTCTTCCTGGAAGCATCCAGGTCCCCATTGTAGAAACAGCCATCTGCCCATGATTGCCGCTTGGAGAACCTCTAGATGCCCGACCTAAAACCATTCAAACCCCAACTGCATTCGCAGTGCAACCCGGGCTCTCACCGGAGATGATTTGTCCTCAGAAGATGCATGGCGCAAAGCATTCTCAGAGTCTGCGCCCCATATACTGAATCAACTAAAGCAAGCAAGCCTACAGGAAACACCTCATTCTCTCCAAGGCTTCTTGCGCTGCTAGCTCAGGGCAACCTTAACCGCAAACCTTCGCAATGATGCTTGCAGGAAGGGGCCTGTCAGAACGGTGCCTCCATGCTGAGCTTCGCAACCACCTCCCTCTCCGGGGATGAGACCACAACTGAACTTGGGCAAAGCGGCTGGCGACAGCCTGGCCAGTGATCTTCTCTTATTTGGAGGGCCTGCTACGCCCTCTCTGACGATGTGCGGCATCGTGCAATGTCCCCCGCCGGCCCCCGCCTCCTTCTGCTTCTCGGAGCCCAGCTCCTGCACAGCTTGCTCACGAAGAAAGGCTGTTCTCGATCTCTGGACACGCATGAACCGAAGGCTCCAGCAGCGGTGGCAGCGAGATGCTGTGTGTCATCAGGGAGCCGTAGAGGCCTGACTGCGTGGAAGCCCATGGAACCATCAAAAGCCTTCCTCCCGGACAATTTTCCCCAAGGCCCCCAAGTAGAGAAGCACGACTACAACTACGGCGGGCTGGGCTCAACACCACTGGCGCATGGGCGCGCTAATTCGTCGTAGAAGATGAAGTAATGAAACCTAGGCCAAAGCCGCAAAACGTCCAGAGACTGAAGCCCTTCTGTAGTCTGTGACCTAGTTTTGACGTTTCGGACAATGGTCACGGCTGTGTCCATTGCCACGCCCTCCAAGAAACACAATGTCTGGCCCAGTTGCATGTCTGCCTCCTCAGCAGTTGGAAAGGTACCACCGTACCTCCGAGCTCAAAGGTGACTTGCTGCCAATCATCCGACAGCTGCAGTTCCAAGAAGCGACATGCAGCAACAAGTAATCAGTCCTGCACAGAGCAGGCGGGTGGGCACTTCTCGGGCCAGAAAGCACCATAAACACCAGCCTATCAAGCAAGAAACGGTCCGCCCTTTTTGCATCACTGCATAGATTGGACATAGTACCGTACAGAGAGCTCTTTCTCTTTGCATCTAAGTCTTTGACGACATGCGGGCTTCGCGATACAACTCTACCAGTAACTCGAAGCTCGCCGTTCTGGCCCATTCCTCGCACCTGGTACGCACGTCGATGGAGATCTTTCGGAAAGCCTCCGGCCTCCTCCCAATCCTTAGATATGCATACACGCAACTGAGGCAACAGCAAAAGCACTCTCAAGTGAAACCGCAACCGCCAGGGCATCCACGCGCACCCCACATGTAGTATAGCTGGGCCCAGGTCCAGAAGCTTCTGCCAACCGGCGAAAGACCCAATGCTCACCCGTCTGCAGACAGTGACATGACCATTGACCATGCAGACCACGGCACATCTACGTAGGGCAGCATGTCGTTGTCCACAAACCTGCTCTACAGCCCTGCGAGCCTACTGGGCGAAAAACGAAGTTCTTCCACAAGGCACCCTCCACAGCCTCATCCACCATCTGCAAGGGTTTGTTTGAAGCCCATGCACCGGCATAAGCCAAATCAACTACAGAAGCACTCCCCCCAAAGCTCGGCTCTGACAGACGCGGCGAAAAATCCCCACACCTTCTGAAAAAGCCGAGCACTAGCAGGGCCTCGCACATGTCTCTCGCAACTCGCGGTGCTTTGGCGTGTATGCGCCTGAAACAGTGTCCAGTGGACAGTCGAAAAACAAGGAACCGCAGCCAGTCAGGTCATGTCGGGTCCACGGGGACTGCGTTCCCTCCAGGAATCATTACAGTCGACGGAGAAAAAATCGGCATGCGCTTTTCCGCCCATGTGCTCGGCATGTGTCGGATGAACTAGCGGTGTCTGTGACCGCTGTTGAACTACACGCAACTTCGCGGATGACTTGTAAAAACATCTACATCGGGGCCGCTCAGGACCAATCCACCAAGTCCAGGCCCAAGCTGTACTGCGTCTCCTCGTTGTCCTGGGCACGGGCATGGGCATGAGCATGAGGGAGCACATGCAAACGGCC
>CAJNDV010012858.1:51745-62660 GCA_905221635.1 Symbiodinium sp. CCMP2456
CACTACAGGCCCTCGGTCCTGCAGGTACACGCGGATGCTCAGGAAGTCGGTGGGGCAGGCCGTCTCGCAGCGCTTGCAACCCACGCAGTCCTCCACTCGCGGGGACGAAGCCACCTGCTTGGCTGCGTTGATAGTGGCCGGGACCATCTCCAGCACATCTGTGGGGCACGCACGGACGCACAGAGTGCAGCCAATGCAGGTGTCGTAGATCTTCACAGCATGGGAACGCCGAGCCAACAGGCTGGCACTCTTTTGGCATCGGCCGGCAGCTCCTGCGGCTGCACCGATGGCCATGCCAGCAGCGGCCATGCCAGCCAGAGCGCCAAAGGACCGAGGGGCATCAGCGCTGGCGCTCAGCCCTGCACCATGCGCAGGCTGCTGCAGCCCAGATTGCACCTGGAAGCCTGCTGGAGCAAAGGCTGCAGGGCTGAAGCGTGCCAGGAGCGCTACGGCTCCGGCTGCCAGGCAAAGGACAATCTGCGACATGGTTGAGCGTGTCGATGCCGGGCTGGGCCTACTTCCGAGCAGCCTTCAAAAACAGCTGCGGCGCGTGGCAGACCGTGTGTGCATGTCATGGTACAGACCGTCCACCTCCAAGTAGACATGAAGCAGTGGCGATGCAACTCAAGTACTTCTTGACTTTGCCCAAGTCTGAACGCCGCGTCTTACATCTGGGAAACACTGGCAAGCTACTACCAGCCGCACGGCTTCAATCGGCGGCAATCTGTTCGCTCAAGATCCGTGGATCATCACCTCAGAGTTTGGCACCAAGCACCCTAAACGCCTGCACACTTCAGGCTTCCACCTGGTCCTTCGTGATGATGGCGGTCACCTCAATCAGGAATTCTGCCACCTGCCAGGAACATCCAGGAACCATACGCACCACACACGCAGCTTCTGATTAAGACAGCAAAAAACACTGCCATCTTCCAGACCTCCTTCCGGATGTCACCCTGGAGCTGCATGACACTGCCATGGTCGGGGTCCTTGATCAGGACTCCGTTGGTCTTGAAGGTCCTGAGCTGCACCAAGGCCGTCGCAAAACCAACGAAGTCCGAAATGTTGGCCAAGCCACTTCTTCAGCGCTCGCAGGATCTTCTCGAAGTCAACTTGCAGGACCTTGCCTCAATCACCAGCGATTTAGCGACTTGAAAAGCATACGGTGCAACGAAGCATCATGCGACGGGAACTTGCGCAGAGGTCACTGTGGCTTTTACCAGCCGCCCCTTGTGCAACCAGAGGGCCGGATTTTGGAAGGCGGACCTGGAAAGGCCAGTGGAGTCTCAGGGGAGCCAAATGGAGCCAAAGGTGAACACTACTTGGAGGATCATGGGACTTAGTAAGTAAGGTTATAAGTCCCCTAATTGGGGTTATAAGTTATAACCCTACTTACTAAGTCCAATGATCCTTTAAGTAGCAGGCTCGCCTGGTCTGGAAAACCCGCGACGGTTGTCCAGGACTTTCGGCCGTTTCGCTGCTGCATGCGGATGTGGACCTGGGCGCACTGGGCACTGGGCCAAAGAACCTGGGAAGGATCTGGGCGGCCTCGCCTTGCTGCCCTTGGCATCATCCTTCCCTTCCAGCATGACATCCATGGCTTCTCGCAGCTTCTAGAGGCCCCGGGGCACCACTGGGATCGGAACTGGAACGCTGAGGAGCCGAAAGCTGTCAGAGATGTGGCCTCTATAGGCTCCATGAGCAACAGAAACCAACTGCTGGGGGTGTCCGGAAAAACAACAGTATCTAGACTCCAGGCTAAAGACGTAGATGTGTGGGCTGTGCCGGCGTTTCGTTCCACGGCTTTGCCTGGGACGCCCGGGAGATCATCCCAATCCCAGAAGGCTCGCAGGCCAGCAGCGGGCGCCATGGCCTAAGGGGAAATGGCCGGCCATGTCAGAGATGAGAAAAGACTTTGAAAAAAAACATGTGTGCAGCTCAGCCAGCAAACTCGGCCGTCTCTGCAACGCGACACGTGTTCTTGGGCCCGGACGTCCAAGCGACACACAGGGCTTTGATTCAAAAGTACATTCAAACTCCCAAAACTGCTGCGGGCCTGCAGGCACGTTTGAAGTCAAGTATCGGCCAGCGGAACAACTGGAGCCATGCTCTAAAGACTGCAGCGGCCAACCTGCACCCCAATGGGGCGGAATGGCTGGAGCAGCTGCATAGCTCTCCAATCTTTCCTATCGAAAAGTGCCGGCCTGCCTTCCGGCTTACACAGGTATGTGGTTTATCTGAAATTCGACACTTCCAGAGGCAGTCACGGGGATTTTGTCTTCCTGCATCTCAGCATTCGGAACTCGACTCGATGAAACCAGTCCTGAGATGACTTGATTTCGGCACTGCAGGCTTCGAGGATGCAAGTGGGAGTTCGTATATAGAGACAGCCATTTGGAGCTATCGGCAAAGCGGGGAGGGCTGCCCTATGAGGCTCCCAGCATTGCCCAAATACTCTGAATATCACTGGCAGATATCAGTGGCTGTCTCATGAAACTGTGAAGTTTGTCCACATCTGGTGCCCATAAATGCTAACGGCAATTTTGGGATCAAAAGCAACTGTTTCAACCTGCTGGACCCTTCATGTTCCCTCTAGTGAATTCCAGCGAAAGCAATCAGGGAGCAGCGCTTTGTCCACCAATTCCTCCAGCGCTAGAAGCAGGATCTGCCCTGGCCTCCACGGAAGCAAATCCTGGTAGCCGCCCTTAGGGCGGCCGCCACAAACGGATACAAACGGCAACTGCCCCTTCGGGGCGCTTAGATAAGCTCGAAACCTGGACACGCGGGAGCATTGCAAGCAACAGAATCCGGGGTCTAAAAGCCGAGGGAAGTCGGCCGAGTGGGGTCGTCCCATTTGCGCTTGGACCCTCCATTTCCTGAAATTCTCTGGCCGGTTACAAGACGGAGGTGGCACGAGCGGAAACCTGCTAATACTGGGCTGCTAGCAATGCTACCGTGTGAGACAGGTGGTGCTTGCGAGCTCATTCGGGGCCAGGCCCATCCTGTCAGGAAACTCTTGCACAGGCTGCCAGACTCAATGACTATACCTCTTCCCAGCACACTGCACACCACGGACACTTCGTATGGCGGCTGCCCTCTCTGTTGCCCTCTCGCTGCAGTCCAAGAGACATAAAGCTGGGCTTGCGCCGAGCTTGCTCGCCGACTGTGTTCGAAACTGCATCCTCGTGCATTGGAAGGGAGCGATCCGATTTTGCTACAGAGCCGACTGGACCGGCGAGAAGGCCACTTTAAATTCTAAAACTTCGCTGCCTCACAGCTGCACGCGGGTGCTGAACAGGTGTAGGAACAGGTCGAATCTGTCCTCGAGGAACAGACACTCCAAAACATGTCGCAGCACGCACGCACACACACACACACAGGCACGAAGAGATGCACACACACACACACACAAATTGACACGCTTGCAAGTTGATCGACCAGTTTCCCTCTCGCCCTGCCAAAAGCTGCGAGATAAAGACTAGCCAACTCTCCTTCCGAAAAGTGAGTAGTGAATTGTGCACACGTCATGCATCCAATTGCGAGCGCCCAAGCGGCCTGACTTGTCAATGGCCGGGCAACAGGACTAACTATGCAAACTTGCGTGTGAGAAGCCCGACGTCGACAGCAGTAGCAGCAACAGGACTGAGCAACTGGAAGCGTACGCTTCTTCTTGCACCAGCTGCAGCCACAGTGACTGAAGGTTTCATACGATGCTGCCACGCTTCAGGGGGAAACGGAAAATTGCTTTTGCGTGCTGACATCACGGAATAGGCTGCCAGCCCCTGCATTCTACAACACGTGTGATGTACAGTTGTGTCATGCGGCATGTGGGAGTGACCCCCGCTGTCCATGGACGATGACAGTTAACACACACACGCACACAATCAGGCTCGACATGGTGATGTCATCCAGTCCATGCTATAATGTAGCACAACTTTCCTGTACTTGTCGGGCTTGCTTGCTTGCTTGCATGTCAGGAAAAAGGCTATCTAGGTGCCAGTGGGACCACTTCTCATCTGGATACCACAGCAGGCTTATCGTTTCCACCAGTTACACGCAACTGTTCAGGCTGGACATCCCATCCACAACGTAGCTTCGTTCCACACGGCAGGCTGTGGATGCGGTGTGCCCCTGCAGACCTGAAGTGTAGAAGCATGCATTTTTCGACAAACGGGAGTAGGCTCAAACACTGATATCTGATAGGCTGAAGCCAAAAACGGTTTTGATAATGATGTGGCATCGAAGGAGCACCTCATACCGGCCAATTGCGGCAACACCTGATTTCAAGAAGACGAAAGTAGATGCAGGCTATGCTCTGTAGTCCGCTTTGCTCCCCCAAGTTCAGGGTCACTCGCAAGACACCACATCCACTCAATCTCCATAGCTTTGTCAGCGTGGCCAGGAGCGAGACCCTGCAATCCGGTGCGATAGCTAAACCCCCGGTGCGACCCTCGGCGGCCTTGTGGTAACATCGCTCACACACACACACACATGCACAGGATCACACACGCACGAATAGACAGACATGAACCCCGACTTCTTGCATGCAGCGCAAATCTCACACCACACTGTTGGTCTTGTTGCTGCGATGCAGGCCTGTTCAAGTCTTGTGTGCTATCCACCGAGTGTCGAAGCTCGGAGAAGAGCCGCCGGCGCTGCGCCGCTTCAGCAGCAATCCTCAGATGACACAATGAATCGCCTGAGAAGTCTTTTCTACCATCCTTCTCGCGGATTACAGGTCGCACCCGTTCACAACCGCGAGCTGTCGGTGCATTTCCTCAGCCAAATCTTGCTGCAGGGCTCTTCCTGTTGAGCTCCGCTCTTTCCCCGTCAGCCGTCTGTTTCACAGCAGTTTCCAGCTTCCTCGGTGTCCGGCCACTCTCTCGAAGTAGCGGTGCTCTCCCCCCTGCTCTGTAACCCTTCAAGCGCGAGCCCAGGCTGCTCCCGGCGCATGGCCGCTTCCGCGGCGGCACGCAATGTTGCAGAGGCCGGCGAAGGCTGCAGTGCTGACGCTGCCTCCTACGAAGAGGACAACAGCTCCGGAACGTTTCTGACAGGAATCTTGCATCTAAGCGGAACAAGAATAAGCAAAGGAAGGGTGACAAACCAGCTCTCGATACTGAAGATCATGCTACTCAACCTGAACAGACGAGCGGCGGCATTCTTCATGAGGAGATGATAGGTCAGCTTCCTGGCCTGGGCAATGGTTTCATCCACTGCCACTATGTGATTACATGCCTGTCAGAACACCTCCTGCAGCTGTAACTCAAACACATCTCCGCCAGGTCTAGCAGCTCAAGCACAAGCAAGAGCATGCAGTAGCAGGAGGATAGGAGCAGGAGGGTAGGCAAGAGCGAGAGAGGCAGACAACAACACGACAACGACAAGCTTTCGCCGGGCTCCTGCTGCCGTGCTACTGCTGCTGCAGCTGCTGCTGCTTCTGTGCTGCTCCCTCCTGCCGCTGCTTGTTTTTTAACTGTGTGGGACTGTGGCCTTTGTTCCTATCTTGCCACAGCCGCATGAACACCCGTCACCAGTTGACACCTTGATCGTCTAACTTCCACTGTGGCTAGTTCTTGTACTGGTTGGTGCTACTACTACTGCTACTACGCTGCTGCCGCTGTTACTATTACTACTACTACAACGACTACTACTACTACTACTACTACTACTACTACTGCTGCTTCTACTACTACTACCCCTGCTGCTGCTGCTGCTGCTGCTGCTGCTGCTGCTGCTACTACTACTACTACTACTACTACTACCACTGCTTCTGCTACTTGCCCCAGGCTGTCAACGAAGTCAAACAGCAACCGACAAGTTGAAACATCAGTGATGCGGAAACAATGTATTGTACAAGACTGCACGACTCATGCAACGACTTCTCCTTAGCTTGAATGCAGCATTGCGCCTCTCCCCTCTTGGCCATGTCCATCTCGTCTGGGCTCAGGTCCATCAAAACCCATCGCATTTGCAGGGCGTCCTCTTTCCTAAGATATCTTCCAGCTTAGGGTTCGCGCCGGCGCCCTTACAGAGATACATCTTGTTGCAGAGCTGCTCACATAATCGCGTAAACTCCATACACTGCCCCGGAGATGATGCCTCATCACGCTTTGTTTTGGGTTTCCGATCAATGTGATACAATAATTCGATTCTGGCTGCCTTGTTGAGAATCCGGTTTGCATGTTGTGCTGGTATTTGCTGGGGTAGGCTAGAATCCGGCTTGAAGCTTGGCATGCATCAACCACTGCCCAAAGTGCCTAGAAAGAAAAGCCTTGCGTGCAGGACTTAAAGACTACCGAGAACACTGAAATAGCAGAAGCTCTCCTCCGGTGAAGTACGGCCAAAACATTCTGCAGCGACGTCCTCTAAGACTCTACACATGAACTCGCTACCTTAACACCTTCGGCACATCATGCGTCCCAAGCGCATCAAATGCCATGGCTTCTCCACTGGAAGCTGCTGCCGCGGTCAGTTTGTAGGCATATTGACATGACATGCTGCTGCCGGTTGTTCATGCGTGGGAAGACTGTGGAAGAGCTTGCTCCGTCATGTCATGAACGTGCTGTTATCAGGAGCTGACCTGAAGCCCTCAGCAAAGCCAGAACAAGATGCGATAACGGCGCAAGAACTGGCACAGCTCCCTGCTCCTCCGAATCCAGACAAGAGGCAAGGAAAGCTCCTGCATATCGCAAGATAATGCTGTACCCAGTTCGGCCAGCTTGTGCCAAGCGATGACCATGGTCGTAATTCTACTGCCATCCACTATAAGGCCTGCGCCGTCGGCCGTTCGCGCGGATCTCTTTGCAACAGCCTTGAACTGCTCATCTCCCTTGGCTCTAGGCCTTGATGCAGTCCCTGCACCGTTTCTCAGGCAAAAACGCGTCGAGTGTCGCCAGCTGCTCCTTGGAATACACGGATCTGGCAGATGCCGGATATGTGTACCTGCCGATCGCCATAAATCATCTGCCATATCGTGTAGGGCCCTGGAACATCACCAGCCGGAGCCAAAAGTTTAAAGCATTCCTAAGACATGAGCAAACACTACGCAAATCAACGAACCAATCCATGGTCATGATCGGCCTTGCATGAATGTTCGCGAGCTTGCCCTCCATCGGGAACGCATGCACCCGGAAGAGCATCTGGCGACTGAGTCCGTGGCATTTGGCTGGTAAAAATCCGTGTCGAATGCTTTGTGGACTTCTTATGCACTACAAGAGAAGTTCATACATGATGCCAACGCCAACAGCGATGTGCTAAATGCCTGCCTGGAACAAGGACACACCAAGCATGAACAGGTCGGCCTGCCACCGCTCGGAAGACTGCATCTAGGAATGATCCAGCTAGCATGATCCGGTCAATGCCAGTCAACCGACCTTGCTGGTGATTGGAAAGCGAACAAGGTCCGGGTCCTGAGCGACAGTGGATGGCACATCTTGCACCAAAGGACTAGCTGGAATACGTCAGTACCCACCCTGTGCAAATGACGCATCCGTTGACAGTGCACCGTGCACCAAAACCTTGAAACAACCCGGCAGCGAGCGCAACATCAGCGGCTTACTTCCCGATGCCAGTCGCTCCGAAAAGCTTGGGTGCTCTGCACAGGAAACATGTTGAGATACTCGCTTGATATCTTTTTCACTCACATAGAACGAGCACGCACCATTGGTGAATCCGACAAAAACATCTGTAATTCCAAAATCTACGCCTTCTTCGTGACAGTACTGCACTGTGAACCATCAGCACTAGGCAACCTGCTGCCAACTCTGGTGGCCGAAACATGGGCGTCGTCCGCTGTGTGAAGAACAAGTCCACCTGTAGCAAACCCCAATTTCATGAAGGTCGTGATGTGTCGTGATGAGTTTTTGACTGTGGTTGGACTGGACCTCACCTCCCGCACGACATGGCGTGGCGTTTCCTTGCTGAATTCGGGCCACCTGGGAAATGTTCGGGAAATTAGAAGTCCGTTCTTCGAGAAGGCATCGCGGGGCGGCGGCTGTCGATCACTCGCAGAGCCAAAGTCGCAAAGGCGAAGGTGGCTGCCATGGAAGAGGATATTCTGCAGGAAACCAAGCGGGGCCACATGAGGCATAGCTTGACGAAACATGTCACCCAGTGCTTTTAGGTTGCAACAGTCGGCCTCTGGTTTCAGGTCGTAGTGGACCTCACCATGCAACTTCTCCTCCAGCCCTTCACCGTCCAAACGTTCTGCCAAGGCACAATCCCAAGGCCGTGCAGGAACCTGGACGCTGCTGGCTGGTTGCTTGGAAGACGGCCACTGCCGCAACATGCCGCAATCCTATATATATATATATGTATCTATCTATCTATCTATCTATCTATCTATCTATCTATCTCTATATATATATATATATATATATTATGTATATTATGTATATATCTTTCTGTGCTGCTCTGAAGCGAAAGTCCAGCTGCCGCTTGCCGCACGATGCTCTTCGTTTCCACCTGGATCACCGGGCGCTTACTAACATTTGCCGCTCCACCGGCCGAAAATATCTCGGAACATAACATACATGACGAAGAACGCACTGTCGGCTCCGACCAAGACTTTCGAGATGCAGAGAGCTTGCCGATAGCAGCGAAGGAAACACATCCGTCGAGTCTGGCCTCAGCCATGTTCGGGCAGCACCTTGGAGCAAATACGCCAACTCTCGAAACGCCTCGGTTTCTTCCCCACCGAAACACCCCTCGACACCAGCTCTTGTATGCTAACTCGCTTGATCATGACATGATGAGCACATACAAGTCCTCGTCCAAAACGAGACCGACCCGCAACAAGCTACGAGAATAGCAGAATGTTGTACCAAGCCATTCACCATGCTCGGTCACAGACCCACAAACTCGAAACCACATCTCCATGAACCAAAATATGCCCTTGCATGCCCAAGCACGCAGCTCCGCTTGGCTCAGCATGCAGTATTCCTCAGTGCCCCCATCAATGTGCCCACACTTGGCATAGCCAACATATGCCAGCCTGTTATCTAGTCGAAGGGTCGGTCAAGCAAGTTTCCAGCATCGCACCACTCCATCAAAAGTTGAACCTGCTCAAACAACAAGCATTCATCAAACGCTAAATTGTCTGGACTGGCCCGTTTGTCACGGACTGTTGTGCTGATGCCAAGCCAAACACTGCTATGGGCCATGGCGGAGGCTTCACTGGCATCCGACCTCGGCACCACCTCGACCTTGACCAGACAGCTCCTACCGGTCAACAGGGCACATGCCTCCTGCATCTCCTAATGGCACAGGTGGTATGCCCACTCCTGGTGCGAGAAGTAGCGCACCAGGAACTCTTGCCCTGGCCGCCCGTGGCCCTGCAAACAACCAGACGCAAGCAATCGCTAGCGACAGGATGCGGAGCACAACAAATCGATGTGTAAATCATTGCGGTCCACAAAGTCGGCAATTCTCGAAGAACGGCATGAAAGCACCGGTAAAGAACATCTGAGATACGAACAACTCCGTTCACAAGTTTGCGGAACACCACTTATCGAAGAAAACTGTGAATTCAGATTGACAAAATCTAGCTAGCTGCAGCAAAATGTGCCGTTTAAGGCTTTCCTGCACAGTGCCAGAAACAATTTATTCCACATTCTTTCGAAAAAGAACTTTACCACGATGTGCTGAGGAATTTTGTGGGGACAAGCTGGGCAAGCAATGCAGAAACTGAAACCGCAGATTGAAAAGCCCGAATAATTAAGCATGTCCCTTGCAGTTCAACTGCTGTGAATGCTACCATTTCGCTACTATTACTGTTACAGCGGTACTATAACCGATGGGGACAACACCGGGATATCCGCACCTGAGGCACTCGGGGAACATTCATTTAAAATGTCTTGTCCTGTGAACGCCCGGTTGAAGTTAGACGAACTGTACGATTTGTTGTTGCGCGCATTGTGGGATGGTGATAGTTCGTTGTATCATCATTCAGTGAGCACGAAACAACAACCGGAGTGGTGAAATGACAGCTGCGTGGATGCCTTGCTTGCTCGCAATGTTGCCATGCGGCGTAGATTTCACCGCAACTCAGCCAGTGTTGGCCGCAATTTATGCCCTGACCCCGTTGCCACACAGGAGCAGCTACAGGCTTGCTTGAACGATCTGCTGCTCATGACCACGCAGCTTTCAATCAGCAGCATTGCAACAAGCTACATGCATGCAGGCAAAACGTTCCTTTTCACGGGTGCTGTTCCGCGTGGCTGTGTGAAAAATCTGCGCATGCATGTTGCAGCCGCCGAGAGCTACATTGAATATAGACATGTTGACGCATGCGTGCAAGCAACAAGCTAGAAAACACCACGATAACAAGAAAAGAAAAGGTTACGTGGCGCGTGTACGTAGGCGCATTGAGCGCCCCCCTTCACTTTTGTTCGTAGGTTCGTCATGCACTCCAGCAACGCACGAGATCCAAAGCACCTGGCATCGATAATATCCCGTACAAGGCATCTTGTGTTGACTTGTCGTGGTGGACGGAGGCAATCCTTCAATTATTGGAACTTTGTCGTGCGTGTTGTGCTGTCCCTCCATTCTGGAAGCATGGGGTCGTGATCCCACTTCCCAAAGGGGCCGCAAACAGCAATGACCATGATTCACATGATGGTTACAGGCCTATCACTTTAGCATGTTGTTTCACCAAAATTTTGGAGAGGATGGTGCTGAATAGAACCCACCACATGGTTGACCTTTGTCGTGACGAGTGCCAGGCTGGGTTTCGCTGGGGATCGGACATTCAAATGTATTCACTCCTTGAAACACTGCGTTGGGCTGGGCGGCTGGGAGGCGGCTGCTGGCGGGTGCCTGCAGCCAGTGTGCGTCAGCCAGCAGCTCGTGCAGAGCGGGCGGGTCATCACTACAGATAAGGCATTAACCCCTGGGCCAGCCTGGTTAAGGCATTACG
>CAJNDV010012858.1:62760-74168 GCA_905221635.1 Symbiodinium sp. CCMP2456
CATGTGGGGCAATCGCTCCAGCCTTGGTCCTGCAAGGTGCGACGTGCATGCGCCGCTTCTGTGAGGCAGTGCGTGCCATCTCCAGCTTCGAGGAGTTGCACGTAGCTGGCTGCGCACCGCGGCACGCGTGCGTGTATGGCAGGCAACGCATCCGCCCAACAGGCCCAGTAAGCTGCAGGCGCCGTGGTCTTCTCGGCGGAAAGCAGTCCGAGGCCGCCCAGTGCCCCAGGGCAGCAATTTGCCGTGCATGGGCGTCGAGCAGTGTTCTGCAGCGTCGTCCACATGGCGTACGCTGCAGACGCCGAGGGGGGAATGGTGCGAATGGCATGGGAAGCGCGAAGTGAAAAAAAAACAAAAGCTGCCATGCGCACTGAAGGTCGGGAAGCTGGGGCAGTTGGTCTCAACGTTACCATCGCCGGACCATCGCCAAGCAATGTGATCAACTACCTGCCCCGGAAGCAGCACAAACACCGCTGCAGTCAGGTCTGCCACGTGGTGCGCCTCACCAACCCGCTTGCAACAGAAAGTTTTTTTTTTGCCACGCACCTTTTACGACTGCGCGAAAAAGTCCGGGTCCCCGTGCAACTGCAAACTACGGACCCAGGCGGCTCGGGGTGCGGGGGACTGCGTCGTGCAGAAAGTAGAGGAGCGCAGGGGGTTGGAAGCCAGGCATGGATAAAGGCAAGGTATGGCGTGCCAAGCAGCGTTGCAGCAAGGGTACTTTGCAAGGCAACGCTCAGCAGGCACCACCAGCGGCGCAGCCAGCCCTGAGTAGCGGCGCCGCGCAGGGCGGCAGGAGCGCGCTGGGCTCGGAGCCGTACGAGCTGGGAGACGAAGCGGAGCGATGCGGCGCTCCAGCGCCCACCAGCCTCGCACGCAAGGACGCAGAGCCGCTGGGGTCCAGGACGCAGCAGCTCGGGATACGCTGACGCTTGCGCCTCTCAGCGACAGCGATAACGGCACCGTCGCGCGTCGCAGCAGAAGGCTGCGGGCGCCCGTCCCGTGTCAGCGGGGACACCAGCGTGACGTCGCAGCACACGGCCTCGCCGAGTGGGGTAGCCCCGTACGCAACGAAGTCGAGGCGGCGGCGATCAGCAGGATCAACGTCGGGGGCCGAGGTGCGTGCGAGCCATTGTTGCGGGACGACCTGGCCCTCAGCTCCGACGGCTTCACGAGCAACGCGCACCCAGGCGTGCTCGAGGGGCTTGGCTCTGCGGGCCAGCAAACCGGTACGGGGACAGGCGGCATGGTGGTCGCCGTAAGCATCGACTACTGCACCGCAGCCGTGGCCATGTTCGCCGCATCTGTGTGGGGCGACGGGCAAGGGCAGCCGCAGCCGCCGCCGCAAAGCTATGAGCATGCGGTCGGGCGGCAGAGCAGTGCCAGCCTCGCACGGGGTGGCGCTGAGCCAGGCTGCAGCGTGCGGCCCCGATTGTGAGCGGAGCATGGCCTGGGCGGGGGCTGGCAAAGCGGGCAGCAGCTCGGTTTCGCGGAAGTGGGTAGAGCAAGCGCGAGAACCGTGATGCTGCCAGCCCTGGCACTTTTCGCCAGGCTCAGGCAGGTCGCATTGTGCGGGGCGTAAGTCGTTAAGCAAGTCACTCCAAGACGGGCGGCCTGTCCAGTTAGCGCGGTCAAGCGTGCGGCCAGCCTCCTCAGCAGCACGCAGGCACGCGACGGCCGAGGCAGGACCGTGGGTGAGCTCATCAAGGCAGCGGGCCGCGGCGTCAGGCCGGCGGGCGCGCAGAACAGGCAGGGCATCGGCCCAAGCAGCCCAGTATGCTGCGAGCGCGGTGCGTGCGGCGCACTGCAAGCCCCAGCCTCCGAGGCGCGAGGGCAGCAGTGCGAGGCGGCGTGCGTCGGCGACTTCGGGGTCGGCGTCGTCCTCTTCGCCAAGCAGCGCGAGCAAGCATCGCCAAACGGCGTCGTGGCCTCGCGCATAGCTGGCAGAGAGGTCGGGCGGGAGGGTGCGCAACAGATGGTCCGCACGAGGCGAGGCACACATGGCAAGAAGCAGCCACGCACACTGAAGGTCCGGCAGCATGGGGAGCTCATGCAGTAGCCGCCCCTCTTCGAGCAGGCGCGCGTTATCGCGCGTTGGTGTGGGCATCAACAAAGCGCGGGTGGCCGATGGGAGTGCCCAACGCTACGAACCCACGCTCGGTTTCGTGTGCATCCCCGCGCCACACGCCGGCCCCGAGCTCGGCGATGCCAGGAGGTGCTGGCCCTCCAGCGCGGTTGTACACCCGGGTTTTGCCGAGATTGGCGGCGACGCCGGCCCTCGTCTCGATGGATGTGGTAACGACGTCGAGTGACTCGCGTGCCCGAGCGGGTGTAGTGACGAGGTAAACGTCGTCGAGAAAGGCCGCCAAGCAATCTCCGGGGCGTAGCTCCGCGTCGGCGGCGGCGAGGGCGTCGTGCTGGCCAAGCGCGTACAGCGCGGGGGCCAAAGCGTCCCCTTGTTCGCAGCCTTCGCCCTGACAGGTGCGTCGCTGGCCTGTGGCATCCCACCAAAAGTAAGTGGACTGCTGCCCGTACCACATGCGTCGGCAGAATCGAGATCGACAGCGGCCCTGAGCATGCCCGAAAGTGCGTCGGTGCCTGCACGGGTTTGCAGTGCGAGCTGGTACGGGCGGGTCGCTTCATCAAAAGAGTCTGCAAACATCCGTGCAAGAGCGCGCGATACGAGACGCCGGAACGTGTCACCGGTGGCGATGCCGCGCACGCCGCCGCCGGGCTTGCGGAGCGCGGTGAGCCGAGAGAGGCTCAAGGCAGAAACGACGTCTGCGGGCACGCGTGCGGCGGCGAGGAAGTTAGTCGCGTGCGCAAACAGCTCGAATGCCTCGGCGTCGTCGAGCAGCAGCCCGACAACCCAGCAGCGGTGCCACGCCTGGCAGTCCGCAGAGCTTGAGCGACGGCGGCGTCGGTGAGCACGACCGGCGAGTCGGGCTGAAAGTTGAGGAGGTCTGCAGGCACGTCTTGCCGGGGCGCCGGTGGACGCCGTGCCGGATCGGACAAAGCGGCAAAGGTCTCTTCCGTGCCCGGCGCGATCGCAGCAGACGTCAGAACGCCTCGAGCTCTGGAGACCTCGCCGCGCCGCACATTGGCACAAGCAAGTGCCCGGCGCCGAGCGCAGGCGGCCTCATCGGCAGAAGCGTCGGGGGCGGCAGGTGTGCGGCTGGTGCGTGGCGCGCCTGCGGCTTCACGTGCAGCCCCCAGCAAGGCATCCCATCTCCCAGCGAGGAAGTCGCGCGTGCGCTGCAAGAGGGCTTCGCGTCCGACCGTGCCCGGCTCGCGAGGGCGGTGGAGCAGCAACCGCGGGATGAGCAGGAACAGTTTCCAAGCGCGGGTCTGCTGAGGGGCCGTGCCGCGTGCGTGCGCTTCCCGAAGGGCTCGCATGGCGAGGACAAAGGCTTGCCGCACGCCAGCTCGCAAAAAGGCGGGTACATCTTGGATGGTAGGCACAGGCGTGCCGAACTCGGCAGCGAGGTCGACAGCATCGAGGCTGGACCACGCAGGAGCCGGGATCCCAGCGAGGGCTGAGTTGCTTGAGCTGCCCTGCGAAGCTCCGGCAAATGCCTCGTCGTCGGCTGGACAGGGCGCTTCGTCGAGGCAGTCGTCAGCAGCTGCGGCACCTGGCGCGCCCGCCAGTGAAACCCGTGGTCGCATGGCGCTTCCTCCTCGTGTCGTGGCGTCAGGCACAGCATGTGGAACGGACGCCTCTGGGCGCGTGGGTGGGGCAGGCGGCTGGGGTGGTGTGCCAGAAAGGGGTGGGGGGTTGGGTAGCCCGCCTGGCTGACGGAGCGCATTGATGTCCCGTTCCAAGGCAGAAGCGCCACTGTGTCCCAAGAGGAGGGTGAGCAACCCCTCTTGTACAGCCGCTGGGAAGTAGTGGCCCTCCTCCGGCACAGCGATGGCACGCAACATCATACTGAGTGATTCGGCGCCTGAGGATCGAGGCGCCGCCCACGCCACCAGTCGCTGGTGTGGCGCCGATTGGCTCAGGTCGTCCCCGCGTGCTTTTGCGATAAGCGCGATGGCGGCAAGTTTGTCGTGCACAGGCAAAAATGGGCGAGCCGCCACGGCCTCGACCTGGCGTCGCCACCACGCCCCAATTGAGGCCTCGGCGGTCCATGCAACTCGCGTCTCATGCGAAACCATGCCAGCTGCGTGGAGCGGCAAGGGCACGTAAAAACGCGAGTTGGTGTGTTGGGTGAACGGCAGCGACGGAGGAGGCATTTGGGCAAGATCGGGGACAACAGGCGGGGATAAGGGCGGGCGCGGAGTCGGTGGCGCTGGCCTCGGAGTGGCATTTGGCTGAGCAGCATCTTGAAGTGATAGTGCGCGCGGTGGTCCCACAGCAGGGCAGCGACTGCCAACCCAACGTTCGATGCCTTGGCTCATGTCCACCTCCCACAGCATGGGCACATTGCACCGCATGCAGGCGGGGGCCGGGCCGGGGACCCGAACGCGCTCCCACTGCAGCTCGCTAGAGCAACGCATGCAGAGCCACACTGCCGTCCAACTTGCGATGCCGTTGGGCCCACGGTGCGGCACAGGCGCCCAATGCATCCGGCTGTCTGGCAACTCGATAAAGACCATGGCGGGTCCGGCAAGCCGGCGGCAGCAAACCGCGCGCACGTGAGCAGGCTCCGAAGGCTCGGAGGCGTCTGCCCGTGAGAACGTCCGTGTCGCGTAATCGCGGACTTCTGCGTGGGCAGTGCTTCGTGGCGGGGGCCGGGCCGAGGCAAGATCGAGGTCGATACCTAGGTCTTGGCAGCGGGTGGCAATGCTTGGCTCGCGGGGCAGGTGATCGATAGCGGCGCGGCAGTTGGGGCACCGACCGTGCAAGCGTGCGGCCTGCACCATGCAACCAAGGTGGGTGGAGGCGCCGCAGCACGGACAGGTGGTATCTTGCACACCTGGTTCGCTGGCAGGGCGTTCCAGACAAACGGGGCACGCCGCGAGGGCAGGCGCCTCGAAACCTGGGGTGACGTCACAAAGGCGAAGAGTCCATCACGTCGGCTCGCAAAGGTAGTTAAATGCTCTCTTTGCAGGGCAGGGAGCCACAATGGGCGCTGGACTACTCCCGTAGCCATTTTGGCTCAAGCCATTTTGGCTCAAGGTTGTAGTGAGGCCCTCTCGCTAGCTCGTTTTGCCCCTCACGGTCGTTCGAGCCCTTGTTGAGGCCAATTCGCGTGCCATTGCGCCGTCGTGCGAGCGTCCGGTTCCTCCCCGAGGACTGCCTGGCTCTGCCCCGAGTGCATCCAGTTCCCTCGGGTCGAGACAGCCCGGCTCCGCTCCCCGCCCTCATTTCTCCACTTGTGTGCCGAGCTTTGCGGCCCACCTTTACGCTGCTCGCGCACGGGCCTAAGTTCTTGCACAGTGCCCGCTGCCAGCCTCGCCTACTCCTGGAGGTCGGCCTGCGGCTTTTTCCGTGACACCGCTGCCAAGCTTTGCGCTACGGACGCTGCTTTGCATGCTTTGCGGCCGGGTTACTTGCAGCACCCCTGTTACCTCTCAGCCGGAGTGCTGTCACCTCGCTTGCATCGTTAAAAAAGTACCAAACGGGCACCTTTGCCACATCAGATCACACATTCAAGCCTTACAACAATGCATGCTGGGTTTGACACACGCTGCCACAGAGTGCATGTGGGCTGAAAGTGGTCCTAGCGGTTGCTGCAGTGACAAAAGCAAACGCAAAAAAACACGTCGTCAGGCAACTGCTCAACAGCTGTTGGCCCAGACGGGTGGGCAACGCCAAGCCGCTGAACAAAGCTCCACGCAGCAGCGCCACACAGACATGGCTGGGCTTGAGGCAAGTCACGGGCAGAACGTCCATCTAGGAACGGGTGATGGCCACACCGAACCAATCTGCACTCGCAAACGATGAAGGCGGACACACGTAGACCGGGATTCGGCCTGGGATGGCAAAATTACGACGCGACGGCACACCATGCCGGTCTAAAGACGGGCACATGCAACGACGTCTCCAGGCAGCCACGGTGCACCCGCTGCAATCCCCTGCAGCCCGACGACCCGAAGATGGCAGCATAGGGCTGGAGCGAACACTTTCCCAGTTGTTGTATACAAATGTTTCGCAAACATTCTGCCCTGTGTTGCCCATGGACATCCGTGCCGGGACCGATCGCGAGCAAAGCGACCCTCGTGCTTGCACTCCTAGGCAGCTGCTCGGCAAACATCCCCTCACGCTTGATAACTTGTCGCCAACGACTGCCTGTACCAAAACATGCCCGAACTTGGGCGAATGTGTTCGTTAAGGTGAGCCGACGGCGATTCGAGCGCTTCAATATGCGTAGCAAACACGAGCCGCGCCCGGGTTGGTCCCATTCGTCGGGCCCGCTTTTGTGGGCGACCATCAACTTGGTGATGCCAATTTGCGCAACATCGCTCAAGGCGAAGCCTGCGAGCAAGTCGATCTCAGTTCCTCAGCACTTGGACACCAAGCCTTCTGGACCAAAAACTGCGTCAGTGTGGCTGTCGCCTTTTGCAGTGGCCTTCTCGGGGTCTCCCGGCGCGGCCGTGTTTAGGTGGGTTAGGTTTAGCCTCTTTCGCCACGAGGTTGCGAGAAGATTGGGAAGTCAGTTGAAGTTGTTACCCACAGGGGTCTTGCTGCACGAGCCCTTCGCCATGCTTTACGCCAACAACACCCCAGTGCCCAGCAATAATATGCGTGACAGCGGCATCCATGCGCCGCTTGTGTGGGGAGTGCCGTGGAAGCACAGCTCACACCACGTGGCTGCCGAATGACGCGGATATCGTTCAAACGCGGAAACTGTCCCTCCCAAATGGGCAACTGCTGTGCCAGTGCAAAGATGTGCAAGGGCAAAACAGGAGGTTGGCTGCGAAAAAACGGGTGCAAGTAATTACGCGGTCAAGTGCAGCGAAAATTCTAGCGGCCTCAGCATTCCCAAGCTCCAGCCTCGGGACTTCTTGCCGGCATCATTAGCAAGGGCTGGACCGCGCCCCCAATCTTGCTGAAGAGGGACTCCGATGTGAAACAACCATCATCGGTCCGTAGTTCTTCTTGTCTCGAGCTCATTTGTTACGACGAAGAGACGCGCATCGTTTTTGTAGCGAAGCGCACACGCAATCAACCAAAAAAACGTCAAAAGGCCACTGCTGCATCGACACATGTGCGCGAGAGCTTCTACGGCTGTGCGGCTTTAGTGGGCACGCACTAGTGGGCAATTCATGTGCGGCAATCGGCGAGTTCGGCAAGGCACCGTGCAGCCGGGCGCCTTGCAAGCGTCCCCTTATGCACCGTAACAAGAAAACACCAAAACTTTCAGCACACTGGCTAAAGGGCAAGGCGTGGGCAAGTGGCGTCCGGTCGTCGGGCTCACCAAGCATTTCGAACAAACACGACTAGATTGCGTCCTCCCGGCATCCTTCCGAAGGAACGGGCACCGATATATGTTTCTGTGCCGAAAGGATCCAAAAGGGAAGGGCTTGTTTTTTGGTCTCCGTGTTGCCGGCAATGCGGGGCCCGTGGACTTGTGCCTTCAGAGCAGCGCGTACTCATTGTACTCGGGTCCAAAGTGGGCGATGATTGGCGGCCGGCGGAATGAGGACGCATCTTCGTTAATCCGAGGCTTGGGGCGACTATGGGTGCCGCCGACAGCTTCGTGAATCTGGCGGGCGTCGTGGTGGGGTCTGTTGCCCCAATGCGCGCCGAAAACAGCCGTTTGACTCCAGGGCCTCACACGAATCCCGGCCGGCCATGGCACAACAGCATGCGGCATGCCCGTGGCCTTCCACATCTCGCGTACGCGTGCATGAAGGTGGGCAAATAGGTAGAGCTTCACAAAATTTGTGGCAGTTTGGACAAAAACTTAGCAGCCCAGAGCATGGGGAATCTATTCGAACCCCACAACATATCTAGCAACGACTTGAAAATAGTATACGCCGCAACGAAACCAACAATCTTGAAATGAACAATTTCTTGGTATTGTCTCCTATCTCCGACGAACCTCAACTATGTTACATTGAAACAGTTCACTGCCTCCCACTCGCCTTTTCAGGCCAAGGGCGGTGATGATCTCAAAGGGTTCAAACGGTCCAACACCTGGCATTCGCACGCCTCGTTTTTGACTTGACTTCGGGCTTAGCTGCGTGAACTTTGGGAGCAGAACAGTCTGAGAAACTTCCGTCCACGGCAGCGGCCTTCGTCATTTTTTATGCATTTTGTCTTTTGCACAACCTCGTCCGGCATGTCTGCCCTCGAATTGGCGGCAATGACAAATGTTGTCCTTGCGATCGGCGCCAAGTTCGGGAACGGAAATCCATTTGCGAAGAATGTTTCTTGCCAAGGGCGTCCAGCCGAGCTCGCTCAACATTCAGGTGAGTGATACTACGGCCTGAAGATGCTTGAAGGCAAACACGCATCACCGCACGCTCGAGTGGGGCATGCCGCGATGTGGTCGCAAAGGGGCAACGTGCTTGCAACTGTCGCAACGTCTGGCGGCTGCAAGGGCATACTGCGGTCATCGTCTTACCAGAGCTGCTTGAACTGCTGCCATGCGTTCGCCCAATGCGGATCCTCTCTGGCCGTCACACGCGTCGGTGTTCGTTTTGCTCGTGGACGCAAGTCAAGTTATCCACATCGGGGAGCACTTTCTTGGAGCACAGAACAAATGTGAAGCCCAAGCGAAATTGTCACAACTACCTGAACGCCTACATATTTTGGCGACAGATTTTGGCCCAGGCAAGGAACAAGGAACACAAACCACTTGCTGTGTTGCACCGACAACACGTCCTCAAAGCTTGTGCACGTGTTATTGCCTGACGCGTCCTTCACGGGAATGTTGGGTTGACTCTCACAATGCAGACCAAACCGAGGACCACTCGCAGGCAAATGGGACGAGGAAAAGTTCACTTCTTTGCCATATGTCGGACCGTATACCTCCTTTTGTAACGAACCATTTGGGCTCTGGTGGTACAACTGGCACAACTAATCTGGGGTGTTATCATACAACAAACTGGCTGCGGGAACCCAAGCAGCATCGACTATCTGAAACCAACCGTCGAACATCTAGCGCCTGAACAAGCAACGTGCCTCCTGGGTCGCACGTCGGAGCACTGCGACTTCACTGCGAGCGAATTCGAGACGTTCTTCGTCCTTACAGGTTGCCATAAAATCAATACTTGCTTCTGTGGTGAAGCCGCCGAACTTGGAATAGCTCCTGACAAATTGTCTTCTTCAGGGCCATGGTCCGTGGGAGATTTTCATCAGCCGGTCCACGATCTGATATCAAGTCGACTCGCCTGAAGGTTGAAAAAACACGCGGTGCAAAAACCAATAAGCAAACACAACTATTGCAATGGCAATGACAAGCACTATTGCAAACAGACGGATGACGACCAAAACGACAACAACCCAATCGAAGCAACTGTTTGTCCCCGCATGTGCCAACATGGTCGAAGCCAGCCGAGTCACCATATGCAAGAAAATCCTCCTTCGCCCACCCTTGCAACTTCCCGCACTTGCAGACCATCGACTTCGTGAAGCTTCGCCTCAAAACCCATGGGCATTCATTCCCAGGCAGCAGAACATGGCAACCATGAAAACCAATGGCAATTTGACAAGTCCAGTTGCCCTGAATGCTGCACACCATGCTAACATTGCATGGCAGCAAAAGCATGGTTTTCTTCGCGCAATGACATGGCAGGACACGCGAACAGTTGAAATGGAATGCTGACCATGTGTGGTGTGTGCTGGGAACATCAATTCATGTACTGCTGATTCATTGAATCCTTGACGATTCAAAAAATAGTATATACACGGAGTTCCAAGCTCATGCCTGCCAGCAGGAACATCCCATGCCAACTACGAACAATGCTGACCTCGGGAACAAGATTTGACGCAGAGTGACTATGCGAATGTCGCTAGAGCACGTACATAGCCTGAAAGCTTTGACTAGCACACAGTTACATGTACATCAGTTCAACCACCACCTTTTGCATCGTTTATCAGCGCGACCCCATCTCTTCTCGCATTAACGCATTCAAGCCGTGGGCGAAACCGTGCTGCATGAGACTACGAAAGCTGTGCAGCACACAGAACATCTGATACTCTCTTAGGCCGTGGTTGTCCGCACAGCTCCAGCCGACGAAACAACAGGGATGGATGGATGGATGGATGGATGGAAGGATGGAAGGAAGGATGGAAGGATGGAAGGATGGAAGGAAGGATGGAAGGATGGAAGGATGGAAGGATGGAAGGATGGAAGGATGGAAGGATGGAAGGATTCATGGATGGATGGATGGATGGATGGATGGATGGATGGATGGATGGATAGATGGATGGATGGATGGATGGATGGATGGATGGATGGATGGATGGATGGAATGGATGGAGCGGTATTGCTGGATCAAAGAATGGTTCTTGGACTGTCTGGGTGGTCTTCTAAAAAGCATGTCACAAAAAAAAGAATGGTTCGTGCTGATCAAGCTGCTAGAAACCGTTCTTCACAGCGCTGACAGCAACAATGTTTTGGTCGTGAGGCTTGGCCAAGCACAGCAGAGCTTAAGAGCTGACTTCCCGTTTCAAGATGGAATGCCACGTACTACATCGTCAAAACAGCGGATGCTATTTTTGACTTAAAAGCATCTGTTCAACCTGAAACTTTGAGTTTCTAGAGAAACTAAGAAATCGAACATGTTGTTTCTTGTTGCGAACCAGGCTCATTCTCCGCTTTTTCTATCCATCCAACCTCACAGGACAGCAACTCCTCTTCTTATTTTTTTGTTGGTGGAAAATTCATTCCAATTCTCCAATGCTACTACGTGAAGGGTTTTTGGACAACTTTTAACAAACTTTCAAACCAACTTCGATCAACCTGCCTCATCACACGTCATCTCAAAAACACAAAGCTGGACACAGAAGGTTCCGGGAAGCTCTTGAACCCGGTTCAACCCAGATTTTCAAGTTGAACCCACCAGGAGAAGAGAAAAAAAAGAAAAATAAAACGAATCCATTTTCGAAACAGACTTTCTCTCCAAACACAGTTGTCTCTCTTCGCTCTCCGAGTCCACCTGGTTGCATGGATTGAACCCTGTGTTTCTTCTGGCTTTCCGCAGCTGCTCACTCTCTGTCACGAGCGACACCACACTTGGCAAACCTCCACACACGGTGACACCACGGCAGACGGGCAGGAGCCCGCCTTCAAGCCCTTTGAGACGCCTCCTTCAACCCTTGAAGCCCCTTTGAGAAGCCCCCCCTTGTCAAGCCCCTTCAAGTCCCTTTTCAACCCTTCAACCTTCAGCCCCCCCTCTCCCTTCTGGGCCGGGGCTCTCAAGCCCCCTTCGAGAAGTCCCCCCTTCTCAAGCCCCCCTTCGCCGAACTATGATGGAGCATGCCCCGATGTGTGGTTGCATCCTTAGATTCC
>CAJNDV010012869.1:0-24140 GCA_905221635.1 Symbiodinium sp. CCMP2456
AACTTTTCGAGTGGAAACTCAACATCCGGGAGTTAGAAACGCGATTATCGCGAGTCATGCGCGAAAGCGAAGAAGCGTGGGTGACACGTGCTGGCACCCTTGATTTTTGGCCATCCCGCAAGATCCATAGCTAACGTAGTTTCTAAGTCTTTTCGGTGAGTTTTATGAAAAGACTTTCCGAGCGGAAATTCAACATCCGGGAGTTAGAAGCGCGATTATCGCGAGACATGCGCGAAAGCTAAGAAGCGCGCGCGGCCACCGATTAGAATGAAGGAGCCGCTCGCTTGCAACCCATCGAGACCAGACAAAGTCTATGTGCCCTCCAGGATTTTTTTAAAGTATCCTGAGTCCCAGATTATCCATAGGCCCGAAAGTAGTTCCTTTTGGGGTTCATATATAGAATCCTATAAGCCCTAAAAAGCAACTACTTTAAGGCCTATGGGTATCTCGACCCTAAGAAGGAGTATCCCTCAAAGCTTCCGATTGGATTGCCAGGGGATCTCCAACACTGAGGACAGCGAAGGGCCTTGATTTTCGGGGTTTAGGGTTTAGGGTTTAGGATTTAGGGTTTAGGGTTGATTTTCGGGTTTCTGCGAAGACTCGTCAGAAAGTTGATTGGAAGACTGGCCAGGACTGGAGAAAGGTTGTAAGCAATTCAAAGGCGTGTAGACTTACCTGCCCCAAAGTGGAGTACGACAATACTCCCTGCATAAGACTTGTGTTTTTGGCAGGCAAATGTGGACGACTTGCAGATCACACCTGGTTCGGATGGTCCAAGCAGTGGGAGAGAGTTCATGTGAGTCGCGTTTTCTCCAGAAAACCAAGTTCGCAGAATAGCTACTGCGACTGACACGAGGTTTTTCACAACAATCTCCTTTGCACATGTCTTCTTCCCCTACACCCTAAACCCTAAACCCCTAAACCCTTGAAAAGCCTTCGGCTGCAGAGGACCGGATACGCATCAACCATTCGATGCTCCGCCTGGACTTCCTGCGACGCCTTGACGCGCGGCGGGCTCAGGATCGGTGGCTTCCGTGCCTCGGTCGGGCTGTCAGCCCTAGGACTTTGTAATCAATACTAAAAGATCTCATGTTTAAATCCATACAGTATTCATTACTTCACCTATTGTAGTAGAGTTTTGAGTAGTTTCTAGCATACAGGCACAAGACATCGGATGCATCCCTGCGTGAAGCGGCAAAATACTACTGTAGCTTTGCAGAGACGAAGTCTGTGGCCGATAGCCGTTATTGTCGATCTTCTGTTCGACGGTAATTTTTTTCATCACAGCAGAGCGCATGCCACTGCGCATTTCGAGGATGTTGGTCTAGAGATAGTAAGGGTGTTGAATGAGGCAGTTGTTTATCTCTTATACTTCCTGATCACAGTTTTGCTTCGAGCAGTCCGGTCAGTTATGTGACATTCAGGCTTTCCGGCCTCCTCTAGCGTGCGAATGCAGACGAAGCAAATGTGCCAGTGAGTGGTTCGGTTTACAACACTGCCGACGTCGCTGTGTTTGCCAAGGTTAAAGCAATGGCGGGAAGAGGACGCGCAACGTGCACACCAATGTATATATATATATATAATCATCTTTCCGAGGCAGAAATTAGCTAGGGTGTGAACGCAGCCAACACTCTGATCCTGTAATACTGTACATGCAAGCTCTATCTCTCCGTCTCTCTTGAGCCGCGCCTCTCTGTGCGTATCGTTGTTTGATGTGCTTCTTCCCAATCTCCTTCTCTATCTGTGTGTGTTGTACATGTATGCGCACATGCACACACTGAGCAACATGAGCATATGGGCCCTGACGGTAATGGCTTCTTCCTTACATGTCATGCTTGGTTTTTGACCTTTCCACGGTCTTGCCTGAAATGCAGTATGTACATATCAGATAGCTAAGGCTGCATATTACATGTAAGTGTTATTTATATGTGCCTTACCCTGTCGAAGTTATATGCTTCATTTTGGCACGCATTGTTTTCCATACCATGTAGTGCCTTATGTCCGCATATGCCATCACTTGTGTTCCATATGCTGCCAAGTTGCTGCCCTCTACGGATTGACACTTTTATCAGCATTATCATCATTTTCAAAATGTTGCTATGGTACATATCAGTCTTATTATTTCTTCGGCTGGTTGAAGTGGTTGGTTGTTATCGCATTCGACAGGTAAATGGTATCATCGGCACAAGAGAGTATATAACGCTATATTCGTTGGTAAAGCGTGCACTGGGTCTGTTCAGCTGTCTTTCCGTGGTGACGAAGAAGCAGCGAAGCAGTATCGGAGTGTCTTTCAGACTTGTGCCGCAGCTTCTTGCTTCTCTTAAGATCCATGTCGGGCAGCACGTGGGCGTCACGACCCATCTAGCGGCTTGGCTTTCGCATTAGGCCAGTTTCTGGACCCAGAAAATGGAATCCCAAAGCCCTAAACCGTAAACTGTTTTTGGCATCCGCTGCATCGCCTTTTTCGGACGGTTTGGTGAATAGGGACGTGGCTACATTGTTTCCTCCACATTAGCTACACTGGGAAAGTTGTGTGGCATAACATGAGTGGCCTTGCGCCCTGCTGCCATGAAGCGAAAGCAGCTAGTGATTCTTTCCCGGATTCCCGAACACCTAGTGAGGCCTTCACCCCTATAAATCACAAAATCAATTTCTTTTGACGCCCAAACATAGCTGGCGTAGTAATGCTTAGGTGTTTGTTTGCCTTACCCTCCCTAAACCCTAAGCCTCACAGGTGCATGTGGCCCGGACTGCACGTGCCGCGGCTAGCGGATCCAAAGGGCACAAGCAGACAAGCGCAACTCGGGCATTGTCAAGATGTGTCCCTGCCAGCAAGATACCCATAGGCCCCATAGTAGTTCCTTTTTTACCTTATAGGATTCTAAATATAAACCCCAAAAAGGAACTACTATGGGGCCTATGGGTATACAGTTTGTTCCCAAAGAAAGCACGGAGTAGTATGAACGACATACTGTGGCACGAGCAGTTGGAACACGCTGCTCTCGAAGCACATTTTCGTAGAACTACGGCGTTTAGCGGGTTGGGGGTTCCGTGGATTTCGGGCAGTCGTGTAGAGGAGGCCCCCAAGATTCCGGGCGCCCAAAGGCTTAAGCGAAGTTTTTTTTTCACTTCGATATATCGTTGTCGTTCATTGAATGGTGCCATCGGTATATGACCAATCCATCCAACTGCTCAAGTATAATAAGTATGATACAATCTAATAAAAGTTCGCAGCATCCAGTTCGGCTGAAGCCTGCTTTGGACTGGCCCACTCCTGTCCAGTGCTGAGCTCACGCGTCACGAATCATGGCCCGCCGTTCCTCCAGTCTGCTGATCCTCGCCGCCGCAGTCTGCGCGCTGCTGGCACTCCAAGCTGCCTTCGTCAGCCCCAGAAACAGTGAGGTCACCCATCAGGAACAGACCCAGGGCTTGGCCAAGCTGGCCGCCGCAGGCGCCGTGCTCACTGCCCCCGAAGCAGCGCATGCCCGGCTTCCGGAGGAGTTCGTGATCTTTGCGCCCATCGTGGACGTGCTGCCGATCCTGCCCGTGTTCTTCTTCCTGCTGGCCTTCCTGTGGCAGGCGGCGGTTGGCTTCCGCTGAGCTGTGCAAGCGACAGGGGACTTAAGATTTTTCTCCCGCAGGGTGTGACCCAGCATTGCTGGGAAGACCGAGCACATGCGGACAAAAGAAAGCCTCGCTGTTAGGGTAACATAGGGGCCTAAATTGCGTTTACTACTTTGGGGGGTTCCTCATTATAACTACCTATGCTACTTTGGGGGTTCCTTATTATAACTACCTATACTACTTCTTGGGGGTTCCTTACTATGATCATAGTGTAATGGGCCCCAAAACCCTCTTCTAATTATAAGGGCCCTTACAGTATCGCCGTGCCACGCCAGGTCTGGAGTTGTTGGCTCAGGTCCAACGGTTTGGGTTTAGGGTTTACCTATAGTCTCCATTGTAGTTCCTTTTTTTGGTTCAACAATTTATATATATATATATATATATATTAAGGATTTTCTGAGGTATCCCCAAAAAGGAACTACAATGGAGACTATAGGTAGGGCATGATGCACTATGAAGTTCTATACATTGATATCGGTTGAATATGCTGCAGCTGATGAGGTCTATGTGTTGCGTGGATTTGCTGTGAAACTTTGCATATGTTCCCTGAACCGAAGTAGAAGCTTATTATACGCTCTACATATCTGTACAGCATCGGGCAGGGCACCAAAGCACGGCAGTTCAAATTCACCCAGTTGGAGTCGCCGTGGAATCTTAAGAATCTCAAATCAAAGCTCATTGGTCATGAACTCCACACCCAGTCCACACCCATCGAGCCCGAAACAAGCAGCATAGTTGGCCCTCTACTATGTCGCGCCGTATCATATCCTATGATGTTCTATCATGTTATGTTACGAACCCCTGAGCCCCAAACCATAAGACATGCTCGAGTTAGAGTCGCAATCTCGGACGTCCTAAAGCCATGCCTGCCCTGCGAGTGTGTGAGCCGAAACCATAAGACCCTAAACTATATCCCGAAACCCAAAACCCTAAACCCCAAACCCTTAAACCCCTAAACCCTAAACCCTAAACCCCCAAACTCTGAACCCTAAACCCTAATATTCCAGCTTTTGGATCCCTCAGGCCGCCGGTGGCGAACGGGGCCGGGAAAGCTCAGGTTCTCAAGGAGGCAACTTTTGGGCAATAACCTGTGCTATAAACCGTTTGCACGACTTATGTACGTCGATGCGATGAACTCCTGAGAGGGGATAGATGCGATGGTATGGATTTTCCAGGCCTGCCCACCCCTTAACAGGCATCTGGAAAGGGTCGGATTTGGAGCTTGGGACTTGTTGGACTTGGTCCTTCAAACCCCCCAAACGACCCTAGGCAGTTCTCGCCCAACTTGCCCGTCAACCCATCGTCGATCTACTCCATCCATCCATCCATCCATCCATCCATCCATCCATCCATCCATCCATCCATCCATCCATCCATCCATCCATCCATCCATCTACCCACTTATCCCTTCGTTCATCCAGCTGTCCATCTACATAAACACACGAATCACGCAAGCTTAAGGCTGGTCAAGATCTACACCTCTCTCATCATACACACATGGCTATACATCTAGACGAAAATTCTCCTTTTGCCGGTCAGCACCGAGACATGCCATCCGGCTCCTCGCGGGTGCCAATTTCTCTCAGAATCGAGACCCGTCAGAGCCTTCCTGATGCTTCCTTCCAAACTCCAGAACGAAGCCCCCCAACCGAACTTAAGTTGCACCCCAGCGCCCCGACCCTAAACTCTAAACCCTATAGTTCTCTATAATTAGTCCCTAAACCCTAAAGCCTGAAGGGCGCACAGGAGGTGCTGCTACGCATCTCCACCGGTGGGCTGCGCGACTTCCTGCTGCCCGCCGGGCAACTGGAGGAGTCCCTTGGCCCGGTGGAGATGGGGTTTTAGGGTTTAGGGTTTAGGGTGTGGAGTTTCCCGGCTGCTTGCAAGAGTCCTGGATGCAAAAGGGTTTAGGGTTTTAGGGTTTCGGGTTTAGGGTTTTACGGTTTAGGGTTTAGGGTTTGGATGCAAAAAGGGTTTAGGGTTTAGGGTTTAGGGTTTATCCTAGGTAGTATCAGGGAGACCCCTTAAAGGGGACCCCTCTGAACCCTACTTCTGGCCCCTTTAAAAGGGACCTTATTCAGAGGGTCTTTATCCCCAAAGGTCCCCCTAATCCTACCTCCCAGTTTAGGGCTTCGGGTTTTTAGGGTTCGGGATTTATGGGTAAGGGTTTAGGGCCTAAGGTTTAGGGTTTAGGGCCTAAGGTTTAGGGGTTGGGGTTTAGGGCTTAGGGTTCGGGATTTATGGGTTGGGGTTTAGGGTTCTGGATTTAGGGGTTAGGGTTTAGGGAAGGGTATACCAACTCCGGGCAATGTGGAGAGCCGATTGCACAAGCGCAGGGTATACCCGAAGGGTCCTGACTGAGTGGGAAAACTGTTTGTGTTATTAGGCTGCTGCGAGCCTCCATGATATCTATCCATTTGTCCAGGGCTGCTTCAAGCTCAAACCTTGAGCCCTTGACGAGAGACCAAACCTTGGGTTAGGGGTTGAGGATGGTTCAGGGTTTAGGGTTTACCTACATTTTTCCTTGGGGTTCCTTATTATGATTATAGCTCTGAGCAGCCCATAGCCTCGTTCTTGTTTTAAAGGCCCCTACAGTAGGGTTTTCGTTCAGAGCGTGGGTAAGAGTGCCCGCAACCAAGGGTTTTCCCGACTGCCGGGCTTAGGAATGATCCAGGAAAAACGTTTAGGGTCTAGGGGTGCTTTAAGGCTTTAAAGTAGTTTAGGCTTTAGGGTTTGTCTAGGGCTTAGAGTTTATTCAGGTTTTAGTTGATAAACCGTTAAAGTACATCTACTCCGAAATCCTACGTCCGAAAGCCTTCAGCCAGATTCGGAGCCCTCCATTTTCCGAGCCCCCATTGCCCTGTAAACCCTAAACCCTTACACCCTAAACCCCTAAACCCTTGTTGCCGTGGTGCTTCAAGGCTCTCCGGCTTGAACCTTCAGGGCGGACTCTTGGCCTTTCTGGTAGAGTGTGGGACTTTAGGGGACGCGGGGATGGATGGGCAAGTACAAAGAGAGAAAGAGGTAGATGGAGAGAGAGAGAGAGGGGAAGAGGGACACACAAAGAAGGACAAAAGATCAAGGTTACTGCATGTGTGTAAATATATATATATATATACATGTATAATCACAAGTAATCATAAGTATGTAGGTGTCTATGTATATACACATGCTGTATGTATGTATGTATGTATGTATGTATGTATGTATGTATGTATGTATATATGTATGTATGTATGTATGTATGTATGTATGTATGTATGTATGTATGTATATACAAATATATTGATATTTAGTTGGATTTCCGGGGTTTCGGGTTGGTGCCGTGGTGAGAATGGTGAACAAGGAAACTCCGTACATCCCGTTTGGCTGAGGGCTCCTCTGAAAGTGTCAAGAGGCTGGAATGTAACGTAGGCGTGCTACCATGAACCTCGAGACTTCTTCTGTTATCATGGCCCTGAGTTTATTTTTCTTTAGGGTTTAGTGCTCAGGGTTTAGGGTTCATAGAAATATGATATACTATACCATTTAGGGGGTTCGTCACTCTTTGTTAGCTGCCTTGAGTAATTATGTATGGTCTGCAACCTGGACATGACAGGTCTCAACCGAGTGATGGCAAGAAAGACTTCCGAGTACGGTCGTTTCGGGCTTCGGCTGTAGGATTTAGGGCTTGAGGCGCCCAACCCTGAACACGAAGCACCGTATTCATCCCAAACCCTGAACCCCTAAACCCCTAAACCCCAAACCCCAGGCCCGAAACCCCAAACCCTAAACCCTACATCCCTAGAAGCCAAGCCCTAAACCCACAACTCCAATCCCTAAACCCGAAACCCGGCCCCGAAGCCTAAGTCAGCTGTTCATCCCTTGCTCAAGAGATCCTCAGGTGCTCTCAGGGAAAAGCTCAGGGAGAATGCCGTCGCGGAGCTTCCGGGTGCATGCGGGGTGAGACTTTGGGTTTAGGGTTTAGGGTTTAAGGTTTAGGGTTTAGGGTTTAGGGTTTAGGGTTTAGGGTTTAGGGATTCGGGGGGTGATTGGCAGAGTCTGGGTTCAAAAAAGGGGATTCGGGGGTTTAGGGCTTAGAGTTTGGAGCCTTGGTCAACAGGAGCCGAATCTGTAGTACAATTCTTACAAGGATTCCTAGGTTGCGGATTGATTTCATGTCCTTGTCCTTCGTCTTACACTCTACACCAAGCTCTACACCCTGATAATCCGCGTAGGTCAGCCGTAGCCTTCGTTTATTTTCCGGAAAGCTCGTTCGTTAAAGGATCTCCGGCAATCAAGAAACTATCCAAACTGAAACGCCAAGCCAAGCCCTAGACCGACCCCCTCGTAATGCCGTAAACCCTAACCTAAGCCCTTAATATACCCAAGCCCGAAAACCCTAAGACCTAAACCTCAAACCCTAAGCCCTAAGCCCTAAACCGTAAACCCTAAGCCCTATAAGCCCTAAGCCCTAAACCCTAAACCCTAAACCCTAAACCCCTTTTTGCACAGCGCAGGCCAGGGCCTGAACTGCATCGAAAAGTTCGGCCTGCCCGGGAAGCTTCCGGTTTGCATCGCCGGAAAGGACCTTTTCTGGGTTGTCTTTTGGGATCTTTTTTGATTTCCCTTACTATTTTGTAGAGAACCATAATAGTAAATAATTTTCAAAGGGCTTAAAGGACAACTTAGTCTTTGAATTCGGCTTTGGGGCTTCAGGTTTAGGGTTTAGGGTTTAGGACAGGGTTTAGGGTTTAGGACGTCTGCTGCTTTGGGATTAGGCACTTAGGGCAGAGAGTTGAGGTGGCGCTTAGAGTCAAGATCTCGATTCTAGGGCTTTAAAGCTGGTTTCGGGTGTTGAGTTGAGGACTGGAACGAAAGGCAGCTTTTAGGTTTCGGCTGAGTATAACCCAGGCCCAACCTAAGGAAAAGCCCAGAGTGTAGGAACCTGATTATGAAACCCTGGCCCTAGAACCCCAAATATCTAAGGACTCATATTAAGAACCCCAATAACGACTCCCGGATTTCTTAATCAGGTTCTTCTATTACCATATTATAGAACCATTATGGATCCCTTACAGAACCCTTTAAAGAACTTTAAATTAACCCTGAGCCCTAAACAGATTCCTCTATGACCCTAGAATACAAAGTCCAGCCCCAGACTCTGAGCGAAAGGATCTCGAGGCGACGGCGAAGCTCTGCGAGAACCTGGACCTGCAGCTGCTTGGACGAACGTAAACTAAACTCTAAACCCCGGTTCAGGGCTTCGGGTTTAGGGTTTGGGGCTTAGGGTTCAGGGTTTAGGGTTCAGGGCTCAGGGTTTAGGGCTTAGGGTTTAGGTTTTAGGGCCCTAAACCCTAAACCCAGTTTTATTTGGGTGAAGAGTTACTTTACACAGAGGATGATGTTTTGTGTTGTTTTGTTGGAAATCTCGCTTTTATTTCTTTTAGGGGAGGTGGGGGGGGTATACTCGGGTCTGGGCATTTAGTCCGAATAGTATTCCTGCAGAGTCTCCACAGGGTGGGATGGAGTAGGGATCGTCCGGGATAAAGTAACGCAGGCGTAGGGCTCTGGCGTAACTGCGATTCAAACAAACTTCCGTTGTTTGGGCCCGGTCTGGCTAGTGTTCTGTCTTGTTCCTATTCCGCTTTGGATTCTAGGTTAGAGTTTGCGATATGTTAAGGTTTCTGCTGCACGGTTTGGGGCTCTTCCGCCTGCGAATGTATCCTGGGGTAGGGGCTACACTCATACGTCCACAGGAGGCCTGACCGAGACATTCGTTCTGATTACCATTAATTAGTAGAATTAGTAGAAGCGGTTCAATATTTGGCGTTAGTTCACTAGTTTTAGTGTCGGCTCCTGGATGAAGGATTCAAATCTGCTGGGCGGTTTGCTGGGCTTGTGGCAGGGGGGCGGTGGCCGTAAACCCGGGTGCCTTTTCGGATATTTGAGTCAGGAACTAAAATTACGAGCATGTGAGCCTTAAGAGGGAATCCTGAATCAGAACACCCTCCCCCCCTGAAATTTATTGCGGCTTCATGCTGCAAGGTTTTGGATTTATGTGGTGAGAAGCCGGGATTAATCTAAGCAGTTGTAAAGGATCAGGTCGGTTTTTTGGACGGATTCACCCAAAGTTTCAATTCCGCTTCTCCTCCACCCTCATTCCTAACCCCTAAACCCCAAAACCCCCTAAACTCTTTCTCTCCCATTCATTCAGGCCGGCACTTCTTCAGGGCGACGTCGGCGCAAAGCTGTTTGATCCTTTTTCGGATGACGGCAAAGATGGCTACATCTTACCGCAGATGATGTCAATAGTGGAAGCCTGGATGCACGAGCGCAGCGTGGGAATGGCTGTTTCTGCACGTAATTACTCGTAATTCTTCTGGAAGAGTTGACACTACCTATCTTAGTAGCTGAGTGAGCACACGTTACACTTTTTGGGATAATATGATCCCTTATAGAACTGAAAGTGTACACTTTTTGGGGCAACTAAGCTACTATAGTCTCGATTTAGTTCCTTTTTGGGGTCACCTTAGAAAATCCTTAGAATATGTATGGTTAAACCAAAAAAAGGAACTACAATGGAGACTTTTTGTAATTGTGATGTGTGCCCTCTGACACCGCCAGCCCCAGCAAAGTCCCGCGTTTCGAGGTACTGGCTTTTGGGACTGGTACGTCCCATTGAACTCGGGTACTGTTGGGGCCTACATAATTACCTATACAATTTTCGGGCTTCCTTATTATCAGAATAGCATTATGGACCTCAAAACCCTATTCTGATTACTAAGGCTCCTGCATTGCATCGTTTTGGGATACCCTTTTCATGACTTAGAGCTATTTCAGAACAAACCTCCCTCCTCACACGCCGGAACCCTAGAGCCGGAAATGCTGAGCGGAAGCCAACAAAAAGCTGTGGGGCAATGAATGTGGGAGTTTCCGAAAATTAGGGTACCTTATTTCGGGGTCCTTATAATAAGGATCCTATTATTTAGGGTACTATATTAGGGTCCCCTATTTTCGGAAACCCTCATGTAGAGAAAAAGAACCAGCTTTGAAGCAAAACGTTCAAGTAGCCAGAACATTCCAGCAGCGATGATTGTTGTGTACGAGCCCAAAAAAGCGTGTGCTCCTTCCTGTCCTTCGCGCTTTTGGATCATAAACGAGGTCGCACGCACAGAGCCTGAATGAGTATGTGAAAACTGAGACAACAAAGAGCTGGCGAACAGAGAGTATAAGTAGATCACATGCTAATTCTAGGTCTGCGAAGTTGTTCAGGGTTTACTGAGGGTGCAGTTAATCCCTGAACCCAGCGAGCCTCTACTGATGCCGAGGACCACGGGAAGAAGGTGCCATACCTGAAGCCCAGGACTTTACTAGATCTTACAAGTTGCCGTTGGGGCGGTTTCGTCGGTGCGGTTAGGGTTAAAGTCATTAAGAGGTACCTGGCGTCAGGCGCAGACTTCTTGCCTATGTTAGTATAATAAGCTTGTACGTGTTTTATCAGAACGCTAGTTATGAGCAGCCATGAGCTTTGAAGCAAACGCCGTTGAAAGGACCCGGCTCAGCGAGAAGGACTACGCAAAGCTGAGTTTGCCCGGGCCAACCAGGCCCTTCTGCTTGGATACTGTGCTCATATAGGTGCCCTGTGCAGGCTACCACTCGTCTCCATCTTAGTTCCTTTTTTGGGGTACCTTGCAAGATCCTACATATAATATATATATATATATGATAAAACCAAGAAGAGGAACTACAATGGAAACTACGTTAACCCACCAGAACCTACTTTTAGGGTTTATAACAATAACCTACACGATGGGTTTTGGTAGGTTATGGTATAGGTAGAATCCAGAATGCGAGCTCGTGCTTCTGATGATTCCTCTTCGGGTGGCTGGGGCGGGACTTCGGCAAGCTGAGTAGAAGCTTCGGACTCGGTTGGAACTAACACCCCTTAAGTCCTAAGTGCCGGGAGCCCCCTAAACCCCTAAACTCCTAAACTCTAAACCCTAAACTCTAAGCCCCAAACTCTAAACCATAAACTCTAAACCCCCAAAACCTTAAATCCTAAACCCCTAAACCCAAAAAGTTGCCGGGTGGCTTTTCGGCTTCCCAGGGCCGAAGCACCACTTTCGGATTTCCAAGCATTTCCCTAAAGTTTTCCTGTCCAGGCGTAGCAACATCCCTGCAGAGATGGGCTTCTCAGCTCAGGAGCCTTGGTCGGTTCGGATCTTGAGAGCTCGTTGCTTCATAGAGTGGGAGCCTCCTATTTATAAACCTTAAACCCTAACGCGAGTTTCCATGATGGGCTTGAGACCCCAAGACCCGATCGGTCTAAGGGTCTTTCAGAGCTTAGGGCTCGGGGCTTTAAGGCACAAGGCAACATTCTCTCGACCTGTACTACGAACAAAAGAGAGAGCGCTGCATGCGGAATTGCTGCTTCCGTCCCCTTTCCCGCGCCCTGGTGGCAAAACAGCTTTGAAGTACATGCCTCGGGAATACCATGGGGAGACCCCAAAGCCGAACCCCCCAATGAGCCTCAACCCAAAACCCTAAGCCCCCGAATCGTGTGCGATCTTTCTTGGCTGTTTGAGCTTTGGTTTCTTTTGAGACTGTATCGCTTGCGGTTGTTCCTTGCATAGTGCGCGTAACGGGAGGCCCTACTAAGTTTCACACCGACGTGCGCCTGACAGACCCTAAACCCTATAAGCCCGAAACCCTAAACCCTATAGCCCTATAAACCCTAAACCTCGTGAGGAGCCTGCCAAAGCAGCGTCTCCCCTTGTCGACGACGAAGCCGCGCTCGAGTTCAAGACCGAGAAGGCCTCGCCCCAAAGATTGAGGGTTCAGGTCGTTGCAATGAACTATAACCTTTAGGAGGTGAGTTAGTAAGCAGCTTATATATTCGCTTTTGGGTCGAGAAGAGGCGCGCAAGATGAATGCGCATGTCGACACTTTTGTTGGTCTTGGAGTTCTGACTATTCTTGGGCTCGCCGTGGTTACACCCCTATGACCCTTAAGCCCTGCACTAAACCCAAAACCCCTGAATTTCCCGAAACCATCCTTATGAGCCCTACAACCCTAAGCCCCTAAGCCGCTGCGCTGACTTAGGGGCCTTGTTAGTCTTAGGTTAGGGACCCAAAAAGGACATAAGCATAAGCAGTCTATTGGGATATCCCTACCTTATAGGGCTTCATTTTAAGGGGGTTTATGTGGGACATCCCTATCCTAATTTTTGCTTATGTGCTTTTTGGTTGCCCTATTAGGAGTCATGTTATCTTTTTCATCACTTGGGCCGCTGTTTGAGGGACATCTTCTGGTGCTGGGGGATGCAAGCGAGGGCTTTCGGTTCCGGGCTAGGAGAGAGGAGAGTGCGATCCGGAGGTGCTTGGAATTTGGTGCCTGGGGGCTTTGGGATTGAGGTATTGGGACTAAAAGTGGACAAAGGGGTGCCTATTAGCCGGGCCCACATAGCTGGAACCGGACTTGGAGCTTCGGGTGAACATAAATCTAAAAGGGAGGCTGCGCCATTCCTGGGTTTAGGGATGTTTGGGGTTTAGGGAGAATCCTCAGAGCGGCTTGAGCCGCCTCGAAAGTTAAACCCTATATTGGATTTTATAGGGTTTACTTGGTATAAAAGAGCCTACCTTGTTTAGAGTTCCTGATTATGATTTCCTTTTTTCCTAGACCCTCCATCCACCCTCTATTATATTAGACCCGAAATACCCAGTCGTAGGGATAAGTTACCACTATTTGAGGGCACCAGGAGGGTCCTTGTAAGCCCTTAGAATGGTAAGTTCTTTAGGGTGTAGATAGGCTTTAGCATTCTATACCTATAGTCTCCGTTGTAGTTCCTTTTTGGGGACACCTTACAAAATCCTTAATACATATTTGGTTAAACCAAAAAAAGGAACTACAATGGAGACTATAGGTAATCCCGAAGACTTGCAGGCCAAAGCTGAGCTGCTGCGGCAGATAGACTTCATCGTCGCAGAGTCGGCCATGGGATTGGCAGCGCCCTTAGGGTTTAGGGTTTAGGGTTTTAAGCTGTGTCGTCGGCTTTGCCTTAGGGTTCAGAGGGTGCAGGGTCGTTAAAGCGGTGCAGATATCGAGAAGTGCATTGCAGAAGCCGAGATCCTTCTTACCTCGGTTTTTTGACCGAAAAAAGCCTTTCAATAGACTGCCGGACGCGCATAGGATTTTTGCATGTTTTGTCGGCCGGGACATTGATTAAGACTGCATCCACATCCTATTCCTAGAGGCGTCAGTGAACTCCGCACCCTACCCTCTGCATGCATGGTGGAACTGTTTCACTGTATGATAAAGCTCATGCACGCGTGTAAGTCAGGCCGAACAAGTTCACGTGAGCAATATTATTGAGCCCCAGTGAGAGTACTTGAGCCTCAGAAGCAGCCGACTGCAGCCAGTCATCATCCCTCAAGCACGGTTCACCTTCAGGCAGGCGATCTGCTCTTCTTAGAAAGCGACTGGGCAAATGCGCCGTTCCGATCGTCGCTTCAGGAGGCTTCTTGCTCATAAAGGTTTGTGGGTTTCGGGGCTTCCTTCTTCACCGTGTTTGGTTTAGCTAGAGCTTCGGCAATATCTAGCAACAAAGCTTGAGAAAAGCACACCAAAACACCAAGCCACAAGGGCCCCCACCTTTGGAGAGCTTGAGGGGCTAGGAAAGAGACTCGGATGAAGTGCTCGCCATGCGCATCTGTTCAGTCTGCGCTAAGAGTATCCTGGTTCTCAGAGGAGTAGAACTTCGGGAGGCGTTCGGTTTGTAGAGCTGGACACTAAACCCTAAGCTCGAAAGTTTAGATCTTTAATCCTAAACCCTATCCTCCTTGTCCGAGTTGTGAGAGTGTAATCCTAAACCCTATTTTTTGCCCGTAGTTGGGTCTGGCGGATTTTTGGGCACAGGACGCAGGAGCCAGAACACCCCACCCTCCCCTGAACTCTTACGGTCTTGCCAGTCAGGGTTCAGGATTTTGGGCTCCTGGTTCAGAAAGGATTTCTGCCTTCAGTTGCGAAGCCTAAACCGTAATCCCTAAACCCTAAACCCCTAAACCCTAAACCCCATAGCAAAACCTGTTGTGGCAGATCGCTCAGCTGGGCCCGGAGTTCGATCATGTACTTCAGCAGGACCGTTGCCGACCCAGAGTTTCGGGTGCCGGCAGCGCATTACGGTTTCTCAGTAGCTGAGTAGGTAACCTTTAGCCTTTTGGGGCTCTCATAATCCTACTATAATTCAAAAGGTTAACCTTTCTTGGGCTAGGGTACTCAGCCCCTATAGAAGGTTTAGGGTTTCAGGGTTTAGGGCCGATGTGGAGTTTCCCGGCTGCTTGCAAGAGTCCTGGATGCAAAAGGGCCGATGAGTGGCATGGCAGACTTAAAGGTTTGCTCTAAGCGCTCATTTGGTTCCCAGCAGAGTCTCTTGCAGGCTGGGTTTAGGGTTTAGGGTTTAGGGTTTCAGGGTGCAGGGTTTAGGGTTTGGTTCTGTGCTGGTTGAGTCACTGCAAACCAGATGCAAAAGGGTTTAGGGTTCAGCAGCTTTGATAGCAGCACACGGTGACATGAGGTGATGAGGAGAAATTACGGCAACACAAGCAAATTCATGGGTCATGGAGGATGTTTAGATTCAGATGACTTACACAAGGAAAGCCAGAGGTGTCTCAGTCACAGCTTGACAAACATCTGAAGCAAGGGTCCGCATTTCTGGCTTAGGGTTTAGAGCTTGGTTTAGGGGTTTAGGCTTGGGCTTCGGGTTTAGTGGTTTACGGTTTAGAGCTCGGGCTTAGTTTAGGGGTTCAGGGTTTTATAGGGTCAGGTTTCTTTCTCTTTTGCAGGAGCAGTCACCGGAGCTGTCGCTGGTGCACGAGGCCGGCAGCTGCCGAATACCCATGCCCCCCAAAGGTTTACAGTTTAGGGTTCAGGGTTAGATCTGTGATCTCGTGTGGATTCACATCGTCCGAATAAAGTAGCCTCAAGGCCCTTTTTGGACATGTTGGTGCTACTGAGGGTCCGAATCGGCTACAGAGAATCATGCTTATAGCCCTTGCTGTACGTTTGGTGACCTCTCTGAGCCCTTAGACTGTACATGCCGTAGCACTTGATATCAGACTATTAACTTGCCCTGCATCCTGAAAAAATAGCAGTGTAAGGCGTCATTACCAAAAAAAACGGAGACCTTTCTGAAAATAGGAGCTGGTGGCAAGCTGTGCCTCCGTCATGTCTCTCGGCTCGCCTTTAGTGAGCCTTCCTGTGAACTGTGGTTTGAGGCGGGGGGTTTTCGTTGAGCTTCCTATCAAGAATTTGGGATCAGGGGGCCATGGCCACGACACGTCTTAAGGCTCATGAGTCCCTGAAGCCCAAACCCCTTGACACTGCTGCTTGCACGAACCCTAAACCTAAACCCTAAACCGATCATCGCAATATGTGCTTTCGTATATTCTGCCGTGTTAAGCCCTGATGCCGCAAACTGTACATTCGTCTTTCCGCCGTGTCATCCCTGAAAAGTCTTTCCGGTGCGAGGGGCAACCACGCCCCTAGATACTTGGACGGAACCCCTATTGAAACGACAAAGCTTGATAAGCCTGGGACCTATGTAGAATAATAGCCTTTTATAGGTCTTGCTTGGGCCATTATTCTACATACTTTTCGGGGTTTTAGGTAGGTCCCAAACCCGAAGCTCGTTGGAGCCCCCATGGCTCAGCCCCGAACCATCCCGAAGCCTCACGAACAAAACCCCGAGCCCTCCAGAGCCTGAGCAGAAAGGCACGTTGGCCATTCTTAATAGAGGGGCCTTAATCCTTAGAATAGGGTTTTTTTGGGGTATATTATACTAGAATTACAACAAGGAACCCCCCAAAAATAGTATAGGTAATCATTACGGCCCATATATTATGGATCCTGTTTACTTTTTGTAATGTGGGGTTTCCTTATAAAAGGGAGCCAGGAAAGAGCGTCCTTTCTTCTTTCTCAGCAACTCCAATCCTCCAAACCCGAACCCCAGAGCTTTGAGTCCTTACCTTATAGTAGTAGCGTAGGTAGCCTTGGACTTGTTTTGAGTATAATTGTTCCCAAAAGTTAACCTTTAGTTCCCCGAGGATACTGGACAAGCAAGACAAAGTAAACCCTAACACATACTAAAACCCCAAGGCCCTAAGAATCAAACTCCAAAACCCTAAAACCCTAAAACCCCCAAAACCCTAATTAAAACCACCAAAACCCTGAACAAACCCTCAAAACCCCAAAACCTTTAAGACCCCTAAAGCCCTAAAGCCCTATACCGAGGCAAGAGTTCCCCAGCGGAACCATCCCCGCAGACCGACGCTGGGCGGAGTCAGCATGTGGGGAGTTTTCTAAATTAGGGTTTAGTTTTACGGTTTGCACGTCCGGTTTCAAAAGGCTCATGGTTTAGGGTTTTGGGTTTAGTTTTACGGTTTTTCAAGTCCGGTTTCAAACGAGTCACGGTTTAAGGGTTAAGAGTTTAGGGCTTTGTGGTAGTTTTCTAAATTAGGGATCAGGATTCAGGTCTACGGTTTTCAAGTCCGGTTTCAAAAGAGTTGCGGTTCAAGGGTTAAGTGTTTAGGGCTTTGTGGTAGTTCTCTAAATTACGGTTCAGGGTTCAGGTTTACGGTTTCCAAGTCCAGTTTCAAAAGGTTTACGGTTTAAGGGTCAAGGGCTTAGGTTTTTGTGGTAGTTCCCTAAATTAGGGATCAGGGTACAGGTTTACGGTTTTCGATTCCGGCTTCAAAAGGCTTATGGTTTAAGGGTTAAGGGTTTAGGGTTTTGTGGTAGTTCTCTAATTTAGGTATACGGTTTTCAATTCCGGTTTCAAAAGGTTTGCGGTTTCAGGGTTGGTGGTTTAGGGCTTGGTGGTAGCTCTCTAAATTAGGGTTCAGGGTTTAGGTTTACGGTCTTCGATTCCGGTTACGGTTTAAGGGTTAAGGCTTTAGGATTTTGTGGTAGTTCTCTAAATTACGGTTCAGGGTTTAGGTTTACGGTTTTTGATTCCGGTTTCAAAAGGTTTACGGTTTAAGGGTTGATGGTTTAGGGTTTTGTTGTAGCTCTCTAAATTAGGGTTCAGGGTTTAGGTTTACGGTTGTCGCTCCAGTTTCGAACGGTTTAAGGGTTAAGGGTTAAGGGTTGAGGATTTTGTGGTAGTTCTCCAAATTAGGGTTCAGGGTTTAGGTTTTCGTTTTTCAATTCCGGTTTTAAAAGGTTTATGGTTTAAGGGTTGATGCTTTAGGGTTTTGTGGTCGCTCTCTAAATTAGGGATCAGGGTATAGGCTTTTCAAGTCCGGTTTCAAAATGTTTACGGTGTTTACGGTTTAAGGGTCAAGCGTTTAGGTTTTGTGGTAGTTCTTTAAATTTAGGGTTCAGGGTTTAGGTTTACGGTTTAAGGGTTAGGGTTTTGTGGTAGTTCTCTAAATTAGGGTTCTGGGTTCAAGAGTTCAGGTTAACGGTTTTAGGGTTTGGGGTTTGGGGGTTTTGTTGTAGTCCTCTAAAGGTCCCCTTGCAGGGTCCCAGTTTGGAGTTTAGAGAACTGCCGATGTGTGTTTTTTTTATCATATTTTTGGGTTCTTGACTACATAGGGTGCCGTATTAGGAGAGTAGAATTAATGTTAGACAACTGTGACAATGTGGATTCTCCGTTGGTTCTGGGGTTGTTTTTGGGCTTCTGAGGCCTTCGCGAAGCGGTTGTGTAACTAGGACAAGGACTTCAAAGCTCGTGCGCTTGAGGGGCTCTTAGGGCTTTGGCTTGAGGATGGTTTAGGGTTTAGGGTTTAGGGATTTAGGCGCGACAACTTACTCGATTTGGTGCTGCTTCAGAATCTTTACACGAAGCGTTTCAATCCTGCTAAGTGTGAGTGGTCAACACTTGGGTTCTACGTGCACTCGCTACCTTACTTTATTAGTACCTTATACCGCTACATCATACTATATTCGATATAGACGTATCTTATACGACTATATTATATATGTATACTCATAGCCTATTAGGCTCCATTATAGTACCTTCTTGTGGTTTATATTTAGGATCCTTGAAGGTAAGGCCAAAAAAGGAACTACTATGGAGCCTATGGGTATTATGCCATCGTATTCTATTGTTATTGAAAGCCCCCACAGGTCGGGCCGAGGCGACCAAGGAGAAGCCGGGAACCCTGCGCGCCAAAGCGGTGCGCATCCGTGGGAGCACGGAGTCCGCGTATCCCTTCGTCAAGGCCCTGACCCAGGAGGCTCTCGGTGTGGTGTCTCGGAGTTTAGGGTTTAGGATATCTGGGGTTTAGGGTTTTTTAGTGAGCTGACAGAGTTTGGGTTGTTTTAAGGGTTGTGGTTGTTGTTGTTGTTGTTGTTGTTGTTGTTGTTCTGTTGATCGGGGGGTTTAGAAGAAATTAGCGGCAATAGCAGCTAGACGTTGTCAGGATCAGTACGGCACATTGTTGACTGCATTTCCGCCTAGCTGCCTCACTGCCATGTTCGTGTGAGTATGTTCCTTCACGAGAACCGCCCACAGGCTTACGACTTGGGGTTTCAGGGACCCTAAACCCTAAACCTTAAACCCTAAACCCTAAACCGTTTGGGATGTCTAAGGCTTAGGTTTGGGGTTGACGGCTTATCAGGTTCAGGATTTGCAACTTCGCAGCCCCGAACCTCACCTGAGCTTTAGCAACTTGGTCATGATGCTTGGACAGCTTTCATTGGTCCCGGCTTTTGTGTGTAGGTTTGGAGCTTGCGCAAGGAGTGTGTGTGTATATATATATATATGCATATATTTTATGGTTATTTACTTATGTATTTATATTTCGTACATACATTCATACTTTTTGTGATCTCTTCATCTCTACTTGGCTCATAACTTCGGGGTTGGTTCCCAAGCTCAGAATGCAGAGCTCACCCCGATGGAGTCAGCTTCCCTACACACGCAGCCGGGACAAGCTCAAGGAGACCAAGCGAGCGCAACACATCTTTTTAAGGTTGGCGTATCCCCCTAAAGCCTAACCCCTTAACCCTAAACCCTAAACCCCCTAAACTCTAAACAAGTTCAATCGGCTATTGCATGGCTCTTTGGTGTATTCGAAGTGGGCAAAACTTCAGCAGCCCAAACAAGCAACTAGCGTCGTCGAGCTTCCTAAGGTCCCGCCATACGCGATGCATCATACCTACCTGAACCCCGAAACTGATTTGTTTCAAGGGTATACAGAGAGAGAGAGAGATACAGAAAGAGATAGAGAGAGAGATACAGTGATATCAGATTGTGGAGCCCTCAAGAGGTAGGTTTCTTAAGCTTTTTACCTTTAGTCTCCATTGTAGTTCCTTTTTTGGGGATACCTTTTAAACTCCGTAATTGGTTAAACCAAAAAAAAGGAACTACAATGGAGCCTGTAAGTAAGCTTCAGGTAGCTTCACCTTCAAACTCTCAACCTGGCCAGGCGGGGCCCGGGGCTCTGGGCCAAGTTCCTCCGGAAGCGCTGAAAGATGAGCGGCTGCAACTGATGGATCCTGATGGAATCCAGGAATAATTTAGATGCCTAAATAGTTAAACCAACATTATTGTTAGGGCTCCTTATTATATATATATATATACACATATATTTATATATACTATAAAGGAGCCCAAATCCCTATTCTACTTATTAAGGCCCCTACATTAATGTGGCTTCAGGATGACGAGGGGGTTGTTACCAACCTTCTCCGTGGGCCAAACAGGAAGGTTTTAACCCACCTTCTCTGGGAATGGTTCAGAAGAAGGACCCCGACGAAGGAGACTAGGTTTGAGCAACCCCCTGCACACGTTGGAGCTTAGAATGTAGCACTTCTGAGTCACAGTCGTTTGCTTTCTTCCGTTCTCGATCAGCGGACGAATCGACAGTAACCGAAACAGCTCGCTCCAGCAATCGCGGCACATGAACTTGTATACCTGTGAAAACTTTAGACCAACCTTCTTAAACATGATCTTTCGTTTCCACTGCCACAGTGCCGTGCGCGCAGAAAAAGGCTCCCCATGCTATCGTGCTGTTTGCGACGGATGATGAAGCATTCGGCCCTGTGTACTGTAGTTGTGCCTAGACACGCTTGGTCAGATGTCGGACAGCTTGTGCGGGCAGAGCCCCAGTCAATCGTCGGCGTGTTGCATCCCAGCTTTGCAGGACGACGAGGAGTCCGAAAACTCTGTATCCATCCAGCTGCTGCAAGGCATGTCATTGGGTGTCACCATGCTGGTGACGCTTCCTATTCTTACGAATACTAAGTAGCGATGGTACCCCTAAGACCCGCTGCAGAAGATTCTGGTCTAACAAACAACAACCCACCAAAATCATTATGACGGCCCGTGCGTGAAGCACTGTAGAATCCGTTCTGATTATTGCAGGCACCTGGTCCAGTGTGCGCTTGGAGAATGTTTCAGGCCCCCTAAGCCTTAAGCCCCAGCTTTAAGCCCAACCCTAAACCCTAAAACCCTAAACCCCAACCTCTAAATTCTTAAGCCCCAGCTTTAAGCCCAAACCCAACCCTGAACCCTAAAACCCTAACCCCCAACCTCTGATTTCTTAATAGGCAGATCCGGATCAAAGGCCAACGAAAGCCAGCAGCCCACTCCCTCCACCCAGGCCGAAGATAGGTGCCTTAACAGCTAACCCAGAGAGCCCAATACCCCTTATATAGTTAAGGAATATAGCTTAAATTATAGGGGCGCTAATATCATGGTTTAAGCTATATTCCTCAATTCAGGGGTATTGGGCTCTCTGGGAAGTTCGGCAGATAGGCAGACAGACAGATAAACAGATAGATAGAGATTGATAAAGATGAATAGACAAGAGATAGATGAGATTAGGCTTAGTCAGACTAGGGTTTAGGGTAGGATTCGGCTGTCACACGATTTAGTTAGATTAGATTAGACTAGATTAGACAGACGGGTAGACAGATAGCTCGATAGAGAGTCAGATGCAGAGCTAGGTAGTGAGACAGATCCTAGATGGATGGACAGACCGATGATTAGATGGATGGATGGCTAGCGGATAGATGTTCCTGGTACATTTACGGTGTAGAATCGTCAGAACCACCCTAAACCCCAGACCCCAAACCCCCAAACCCCTAAACCCTAAACCCTAAACCCTCAACCCCTAAACCCCTAGACCCTCAACCCCTAAACCCCTAGACCCGAAGCCCCTCAACCCCAACCCTAAACCCTAAACCTGGAACCTCAGAGTCTGATATTACTTCGATCAGCATTATCTCAGTGCTCCGTCGTGAAGCGCCGCTTTATGTCAGGGCGTGGAGCGTGCCTGCCCCCGACTTTGTGGAACGTTCGGGGGCCTGAACTTGCCAGTGTCATCCCATAGGCCCCATAGTAGTTCCTTTTGGGGGTTCATATTTAGAATCCTATAAGGTAATCCCCAAAAGGAACTACTATGGGGCCTATATGGGTTCGGTTCAGTTTCGGATTTGGGGTTTCGCGAAATTTCGCGGAATAGCAGCTGCGCCTGACATGCATGGTGCTGCTGATGCGGGGCCTTGCACACAAAGATACGCGCAACAAAACGACAAGAAGCAACATGCCAACAGACTAGCGCATGTGTCTATCTATGTGCGTACTAGCCTAGGCACTAGGCAGCTGCGGATTATTAAACCATGGGAACGTGCCATTCTCTAGGCCCCTAGGCGTGTGGGCGAGTAGGTTGCTATGCACACAGCTCGGTGAGGATCGTGGCGGATGCGCCTCAAGATACTTGAGTATACACGCCCATGCCTGCAAGATTCTGCACACATACATTCACACATGCACACGCTCTTTGTCTTTCTCGCGTTTTGTCTTGTTGCTTGTCCGTGTGTCGCAGTGGATCACGATGTTGCTGCTTTGCTTGCGCCTTAGTTGGCAACTTCGGCTGTTTGCTGCTTGAGCTGGTCTTGCCACCGTACACTCCTTCCGTACTTTGAAAAACCAACCCTGAACCCTAAACCAAACCGCGCATCGAAGAGCCGTTTCCAGCAGCTCCCCCACCGGCGCTTCGGAGTAGCCCGGCACAAGCATGGCCCACCAGGCCTGCTGGGGTGTTGGGAGGTTATATGATATAATGATAGGGTTAGGGGTGTAGGGTTGAGGGCTAAGGGTATTTCAATTTTGTTGTTGGTGAAGGGGGGTGTCAAGGCATAGGACGGATGTTTAGGTTTTAGGTGGTGCTTGCATTCCTTGGCGCTTCGTTTGGCATTTCTGCCTTTCGTGGGGTTCCCTAATGATTGCAAGTATAGTATGCGAAAGTGTTATACCACCCGCTTGCCAAAGCCCTTAGTGAGCTCAGCGGCCTAACCACTCTCCGAAGCCCGAGCCTAACCTAAGCTCGAAATTTGGGAACCACCGGAGGTTGCGAAAGTGCTGCGCTGGCAGCGTTCCTCGGGACACTCCGTATCCGAGCACGCTGCTCGGATGCAGGGATCCAGCGCGAGGGCACGGCTTGCGCAGTAGTCAAAGGGTGCCCTCCGTCATTCGCCATGATCTACCTATAGTCTCCATTGTAGTTCCTTTTTTGGGGGGTACCTTATAAAATCCTTCACATATATATATATATATATATATTTGGTTAAACCAGAAAAAGGAACTACAATGGAGACTATAGGTAAGCCCCAGATCCTAAACTTTTTGATTTTGAGATCCGGGCAGCCGAATACGCTTGCGGCGCCTTGTTGGTATTTCTTGATCTCAGTTGCTTACGCATCGGCCCTAGACTGCATCCCTTTTAGCTCCAGAATAGAAATCCTAAGCTCTGCACGCCTCAAACCCTGAGCACTAAAGCCTAAAAGCCCTAAGCCCTAAACCCCTTAAGCCCTAAACCCTAAATCCTCTCATAAGAAATTAAGTATAAATCCTAAATGCCCTAAGTCCTCTTATTAAAAATTAAGTATAAATCCTAAAAATCCCTAAACCCTAAACTGGGCCCTCAACCCCCAATCTGAGGGGCCGGGAACCCAGAGAGCCCAATACCCCATAATTAAGGAATATAGCTTAAATTACAGGGGCCTTGATATTATGCTTTAAGCTGTATTCCTTAGTTAAGGAATGTAGATAAATTATAGGGGCCTGAATATTTGAGCTATATTCCTAAACCCTAAACCCTAAACCCTAAACCCCTAAACCCTAAACCCTAAAACCCTAAACCCTAAACCCTATTCCTTAATTAAGGGGTCTTGGGCTCTCTAGGGGAAAGCTCGGGAGCCCGAGCTCAGGTCGGTGTAAAACCCTGGGACCCTAATATACCTGCTATATACCCTATATATACCCTTAAGGGACCCTAGAATCCCCTAAGGGCCCATGTTAGGGGCCCATGGGTTCAACCTTAGATCAGGTCGGTGGAGTTCGAAAGCGTCCTGCGATGGCAGCGGCGGCCGCGGATCTGCCTCCCGTGTCGCGCTGCCTGGCTGCTGTTGAGGGGCACTTTGTAGGGTTTAGGGGTTTAGGGTGTAGGGTTTAGGGGTTTAGGGGTAATGGCATTTTATAGGGGTTTAGGGGTTTTAGGGGATGAGTGGCATTGCAGACTTGAAGG